>JAIUND010002769.1:0-19991 GCA_034699125.1 Gisinianus flammeolus | reverse complement strand
TATACCCCTCCCTTATTGTACACCCCTCAAACGCGTCTTCATTTTTGTTAATACACCCGGTGTATTATTAGGGATAACACGGTATTTACAATTTACAATATTTACGTATAATTCATTGAAATCATTAAAAAAATTAGGAAGAAATGTAATCTGTATACGAACCAACAAGAAGTCCCTCTTCACTGATTACACGTCTCGCCATTTGTAAAGAATCCTTGTCACTGATTTTGTACCATTTGTCAATGACCGAACGATCTGCACATCCATCATGTTTATACACAATACAATAAGCAATATGAATAGGATTCGACTATATATACTCGAAACAGAAAACGTTTTTGTGGATAAGATATGTTACCTAAAACGGCTGGAACAAAGTCATGGCCGATTCCTTCAATTTCCCAAAATTTCCCTGGATTTTCATTTAATGATTTAGGCTCTGCCATAATGGAGCCTTCTGGATCCACGCCTACAACAACACACTCGGGGCATTTCTCTTTCATTTTTCGACCGATCCCCGTAATGGCCCCACCAGTTCCTACTCCAATAACAATCATATCCAATCGCCCATCACATTGATCTAAAACTTCCTCTGCCGTTTCATCGTAATGTACATTGGGATTCGCGTTGTTTCCATACTAAATCCACAATAGAATGATTGTAAATCTCTATTTAGAGAATATTTGTCAAATCTAATTGATAATGAGTACTGTTGACTTTGCATAAAGTTTTCACCTGATCTAAAATGTAAGAATTTGGGATTTCTTCGTGCAATCTCTGTGCAACACAGATATGGCTCTGAGGTGATCCGTACGGACAATTTGGTGTACGAATTATCTTTGCTCCGAGTGCATGCATCGTGTCCATTTTCTCACTGGACATTTTCTCGGGCATGACGAGAATACATTTGTATCCTTTCACAGCAGCAACCATTGCCACTCCGATCCCTATATATATATATATATATATATATATATATATATATACAGATTTCATTCATTAGTAAAATTAACTAATTGCAAATTCGTTTGAAACATGCACACAAAGTAGTTATTTGCACAGGTGTGTAATTGAACATGTCTATAGGTACCTGTATTTCCAGATGTTGGCTCAATAATTGTACACCCTTCTTTGATTAATCCAGCCTTCTCGGCATCTTCAATCATTCTAATAGCAATCCTATCCTTGTGACTTCCTCCACCACTGAAGAATTCACATTTGGCCACTATATAGGAAGAATGTTTTTGGAATAAAAGTATATGGAAATTTTTGTGTCTGTGGTATATACGCTAATAAATAATTGAAGTGCATTCATTAGATGATTTCATTGACTTACAAACTTCACATTCAATTCCAGCAGCCTGGGGGATATGATTTAAACGAATCATGGGTGTGTTACCGACGAAATTGAGTACTGAAAAATTAAAAAAATTAAAAATTAAAAAACGAATCTAGAATTTTGGGTGATTTACCTTCCAGGATTCCATTCGTACCTGAATCTAGAATTTTGGGTGATTTGCCTTCCAGGATTCCATTCGTACTTGAAGCACTCCGTGTCTTTTCAGTCATGTTGATTATTATAATAACGTAAAGATGAATTCCTTGTCTATACAACAATAATAATTAATTATCACAAAATTTAAAACTTCAACAAGACAGGTCGATTATTGTCAGTCAAGGGAATTTGCCAATTTAATGTTTGTTTCTACTGCTTTGATATTTTGACGACTATAATGTATACTTTACTTAGTGTTAGCGAATAAAATTTAGGTACAAGCTCACCGTTAAATGCGTCTGAATTTTGTATCTATTTGTATGCTTCAATTTTGAAGGCCGTCAGAGGTTTTTTATATTTGCTTCTTCTCACTTGGCTATGAAACTCTTCACTAGAACCTGAACGACTACGAAAGTTGATCTATATACAGCGTATGCAGAAGAAGTTTCACTGGCGTGTGTGTTTTGTGTGTGCCTAGACAACTAGACACACACCGTGTATGCATTACTTTGTAGAGATTCTATTTCGTATATTATATACACATTTCAAAAAGCACATGCTACAGACAAAACAGCCGATTCTCTCTGTATAAACATAAATATTTTGGGGGAAATTCTGTGTGCACATACAAGAATGATATGACTATAAAGTCATTTTGAGATACATATATAGATACTTCTTTCTCTCTCGTGATGTAACGAAATGATATGGAAAATTTTATTGGTAGTGTCACATTGTATTTGACTTAAGTTTTCATTCATTTATTTGATGACGCAAAAAAAAAGAACGACTCGTACTGTACGAGTTCTCGTAGAAAATTTCGAAATTATTAATAAAACCTTTCAGTAAATAAGTACTTAATGATTAGATAATGAGTCTTGCAGGAAATTCCCAGCATGATAAGAAGCTTAAGTTAAAATGCTGTTGGATATGATATATGGACCCGGATTTGAGCATAATGAAACGTTATATTTTGCAGTTCACATTATTTAGGTATGTGAACAAGTAATTGCTAATTGAGGTAATGAACTTGCGTCATATGAAAGAAAGCTTTTTGCATACAGTAAGTATATGTGAATGTCAATATTATTGCTAGAAAATAAATTGAAGTTGTTGAAGCATGTAAATATTTATGATTTTTGATTAATTTAATCTTAAAATGAAGAAATTCGTAATTTTAGTTGACTAATATTGACGGTCAATGTCATTGTAATCCTTGATATTTGGCAAGATATTCAAAAACGCATAAAATTCTTATCTATTGAACAAGTTCAGAAAAGTGCGTTGTTTCGTGTCGGTTTTACTAAAACTTTGTAGCTGTTGTTAGTTAATTACCGTTCACGGAACTTTAAGTTTTGTGTATTTAATCGAGCATTGTAATTAGCAAGTGCTTATAAGTTTCAGGTGAGGTTTTTCGTACTTTTCATGATTCTAACTGTTGAAAGTACACATATTGCGTGGTGTGGATTGTAAACCTAAAACTATTAGGAAAATTATACTAATATGTAATAAATAGTACATTCAACATTCGATAATTAATTTTTTTGTTTATTTTTTCCAGATGGCCTCATATCAAATTTATCGGAATACAACTCTGGGTGCAACACTTCAAGAGACATTGGATGAAATGATTCAATACAATACTCTCCCACCTGGTCTAGCAAGGTACTTGATTATACAGTCTTCAAATAAATAACCTAGAGATACCCACCCTTGCTCAATTAACTTTGTACTTAAATACGTTTATTTCTATTTGTATAGCAAAATCTTACTCCAATTTGATCGATCAATGAGCAATGCCTTGGCTAACCGAGTTAAATCTCGTGTTACATTTAAAGCATCAAAATTAGCCATGTACCGTAAGTGCGAAATAAAGATACCCTTGTTTTTTTTATTACATTCCAATAAATAAATAATTTGAAATAAAAGTTGTTATAATAAAAGTTGTTATAATAAGTTGAATATCTTGATTTATTTTCTTAGGATTTTGCGATAACGTGTGGACGTGGTGTTTCAACGATGTGGAGTTCAAATTGAATTCAAATGATGCAGAGATCACAAAGGTGGTCAAATTAAAAATTGTGGCTTGTGATGGAAAACAAGCAGGAAGCGTACATTGAAAAACGCGTACATCAATCCAAAAACAATTCAACCTTGTGCATTTGATATTAATTAGAAGAGTATTATCAAAACCCCGTAGGAATGAGCAGTTTAAAATTTAAACCTTAAATAATAATTTTCATTTTATATAAATCTTGTTTTTAATAAGATTTTTGATTGGAGTAAGTTACTTAACATGCTCTTGTTTCACATTTGATATAAAATATAAATATTGTAGTTATTGTTATTATAATATGAGGACACAGTTTCATAGGTATGTAGGTAGTTTTCAACATATAAAAATAATTACAACACAACCTGCCTTGTAGAGTAAACACGATCCTCCTCACACATTGTAAAGTATTAAAGTTACCAACGATATAGGGGAGTTATTATTTTTTGTATTAAAAATACTCTCTCCCTCTGTATCCTTTTGTGAAAACAATCATCTCTTGGAATACCATGAACAAACATGAACAACTCAGTCGTTTTGTACTATATTTAATAGTTATCATAACTGACCACTTTTTTAAATGATAATATAAGTAAGTATTTCTTTTTAAATTCAGGTCTGAATTCGCGATGATATTAAAAAAGTCAACAAAGATTACAATAATAATTTTTTTCCAAGTTCAACTGAAATTGTTGTTTAAAATGTTTTGCCAAAAAAAACGAAGTTTATCTATCGCTTATTGTATCTATTGTTGTTATCAAAAATAATATCAGACCAGAAAAAAATAGGGACAATGGTGCATATAGGGTTTTGAAAACCGGAAATAAATTCCAAAAATTATGTAATACCGGGAAACTTGCAAAAAGCCTTACTAGCTTAAACATGATTGTATTCTTAAATAAAGGTAGCAAGGTAATTCACTATGCGGAGTACTTAGGGTAAATGTATAAACTATATATGACCTGATATTACAAAATACACACGATATAAAAATTTACATAAAAAAATGTAAAATGCTCTCACTTTTGTGTATGTATTTAGAATTAAACTACTACTTTCTGAATAAAATTAATAATTCGTTTACACTATAATATCTTTGGTAATTATTTTTTATCCTGACACAGCAGAAGTATATAAACACCTTTATTCATACATTTCTTCAGAAAAATTAATTACAGGTCATGTTTTGTTTACTCAAGTACGACATCATCATTATAGCTTCATAGCCACTAATCTTGTCAGTAATCAACAATGCAGTTTGTACTTCTCTCTTTTGCAAAAAAATAATTAATTGGTAAGTCAAATGTTTAGGAAAACGTTCTCAAAAGACATCAGTCAATATGAGGAACTTGAATTTTTTTTAGAAAACAATAAATCTAAAGATGGAGACAGGGATCCACACGTGTATATATTTGAATACAAATATACATCATCATTTTTAAAATTTAAAAAAATAATTGTACTGACTGTGGTTAAATAGCTGATTTAATCAACTTGATTATTGATACAAACCTTTTGTAGCAAAAGTATGCACAGGTAATTAAGTATATAATAATTAATGTATAATTTAAATGGTATTATAATAATACTATTATTGACGAGGAAATTAGATTTAGAAATGTTAATCACTATGCTTATTACAAAAAAATAACCTACCGATATATTTTAATTAATTGATTAGGTTGCTGACTATACAACAGTATGTATTTAAAAAAATACTTGTCCACTCTATTTATTTATATACATATAAAAGTCAATTTTGAAATGCACAGTCTTACGAGTTACGAGTTCCCAAGTTGTTTCTCAGACCATATCGATGAGTTGCTGGTTTTGTTGACTGATGGAGACTCAAAGATTTACGGCGAGGCGTTTCAGTATTATTATTTGGAAACTCTTGGTCATTCTTCACGTTTCTTCGAGTAGCTGGGGATGATGACCTAGTCAATAGGCTAGTTGTTCGACCTTTTCTCTTCGCCTCACTCATTAGGAGCAGTTTATTTGGTTCTGAAAAGCAACTCGAATCCCTTTTTCTAGTTAGTTTGACTTCAGCTGGGGTTACGTTGACATTTTGATCATCTTCTCCTTCTGATGACACGTCACTTACATTCTCTGCCGAATCTTCTCTCTTACGTTTATTTTTTTCAGGTTGACTAATACTTTTCTTTGCTTCTTCTTCTTCTTCTTTATTGTCGCTATTGGCAATGTTTAATTTACGAGGTCTCCCTCTCCCTTTTTTAACAGTTTTCAACTCCAAGTTCATATTGGAAGTAGGAGTCTTCGTACGACGAGTTGCTCTTATTCTTACTCTTGATTCAATCTCTTTTTTTGATAGACGTACCAATTCAATAGTAATAGTTTTCGTGAATGGTTGCTCACCATAATATATGATACCGTCCTTTACACGATAAGAATGTTCTTTTTGTTTTGATTCTACTACTACTGGTTCTGAATTCTCCTTCACATTGGCATCATCTGTAGCGTCTTTGGACAAATCATCAGTATTTGAGGATGCTGGCATGTCCAGTTGAAGAGACTGCAAAATCATTTCATCATCAGCTGAGGTAGAGATTTCGTCTGGACAATTATAACTCACTTCCTCCAAAAATTCATCCACTTCTATCGCATCTAACCCAAATTCTTCAATATTACTTTTAATGTAGTCGTCCAGTTCCGAGGTCAATAATGATGGAGACGTAGTAGGTTGAGAATTTTTATGTCCAGTTTTCCTTTCATTCACCACTTTCTTCAAATATTAAAAATATTGAATTGCAAATTATTATGAGCAATACTTATGTACATGTACTAACAAGTACACAATAATTATTTTATACTAAAAAAGTTTATATTTTGAAATATATATATACGTACCTTCTGAAGAATTTCATTATTATCTCGGACATCATATTCATTCTTGTGATGAAAATATGGAAGATAACAATCTCGAACTGCCTCATCTTTTCCACGTTCTTCTGCTTCTTCGGCTAGTAGCTCATCAAAAAACTCGAATGGGAAGGTTGGTGATGAGCTTCTCTGAACGGGTGAAGCATTTGGTGTTTCTAAATCCGAATAATTATTTTCCACTTCTTCTGACAGTCCAGGTGGGATTGATTTAATGGTAAAACTGTCTAGTATATTTAAATCTGAAGACGAGAAGCCAAATGAAGTACAATCATCCACAAATTTATCGTCAGTTGTTTTTTCGTCACTAAAATTGTGCATCGTTTGCAATCCTATATATGTATATGAGAAATGTTTTAAAAAAATCAATTCACTAGACTATATACATAAATATACACAATTACAAAATTACGAATTATAAAAGTATATAGTTTCAAAGTAAATACTTTAATTTTTTCTTACCAAGATCCGTTGAATTGTCCACAAAAAACATTTCGTTTTCAAATGACAATTCCACTGTTGGGATAATATCCAGCCCTAAATCTAATGAATCAAATTCTTCACAATGACTTTTAAGAACCCTCATTCTTTCAATAATTATATTATTATTTACCAATTAAAAAAAATTCTGAAGACTGAAGTGACAACTTTCGTAAAATAAAAAAAATTATTATTAAAATTACTAACTGCTTAGAACACAGTCATTTGAAATGACTCATTTCTTTCACTGACACAAGTAAATAGTGAAGGAGTTAGAATTGCATGTAAATTGAAATAGCAATTATTCAAATACACACTACTATCGGGCAATATAATTTATAATTGTCGTCAAATGTAGAAGAAAAATATTTGTCTTGAAAAAAAAACGTATTTAAAATTACGTTGTACGTATGTATATACATATATAAGTAGCGAGGTAAAAAACTCGAGGCACCAACAGCCAACAAGAACAAGACTATACGTAAAAAAAAAATACCACGCGCTCGATCTCTCACACTTTCATTTATCGGATTGTGTAAAAATTCATCAATACTTGGAATTCTTGCATGACTATAGATTAGTCATAAATATTATGGCATTTCTTTGCTATACATTTTCTGTGTTATTTTTCTACGCCAGTTACAGAATCTGTAATACAGATACTTACCTACGTAAATATACAATATACAATACATATACATACTCCATCATGTATTTAAGTAAGTATAGGTATTTATTAAAGAAATATTTAAAAAGCGTATATTTTCAATGATAAACTGTGAGTACTGACAATATTATGAGTATATTACAAAGTCTGCTTGTGAATTGTGAATCCGAAAATTTGCCTGTCTCAAGTGCTCTCGAGTACTTTGCATTTTTAATAATACGCATATTTTACTGTATATGTATAGGTATTCTCATTCTCCTTCACTTACCTATACAGAATGAACGCATATCATGCACGACATCAAAAGGTCACAAATTAAAGTAAAATTAAAGGTTATACTTATGTTAACTAGCCTCAATTGAGAAAATTTCAACGCCATACCTATTTACTTCCAACAATACTGCATATATATATATTTGAACATGTGTGTTTGTGTTTACACTACAGATTACAATATTCCGTGAATGATCGTTGATCGTGAGGTGATTACATAAAAAAAACCTGTCTCTCTCATCCGACTCTCTCCGCATAATATTAAATCCACACAGTACTTTTTTTTTCTATTCTTCATTCTCCCCGTATTTATTTTCTTGTTCATTTAATATTATGTTAATACATAATATCATGTAGGCGTACGCAGGCATAGACATATATATATACATATCTGAAGATAGCTGGATATAATATGTAA
Organism: Gisinianus flammeolus; assembly: GCA_034699125.1. Taxonomy (NCBI): domain Eukaryota; kingdom Metazoa; phylum Arthropoda; class Collembola; order Symphypleona; family Katiannidae; genus Gisinianus; species Gisinianus flammeolus. Next base: position 11,707 of record JAIUND010002769.1, on the reverse strand, counting down.
AGGTGGTGGTTCCTTGACTGAAAAATCTTAATATTTAAAATACACAACAATCAACGGACACACATACGTTTCCCATGTGTCCGAAGTCTTACGCACTTTCCCCATCAACCCTTTATGATTTACTACTTTTATTTACTGTTTCTTCTGACAACACATAATGAAAAGAGATAATATTATAATTTACTGCTTATTAGCTCTGAATCTCCCCGTCTCACATGGGTACATATGTCTATGTAAACGAATCGAGAAAGAAAAAAAACACTTTTTCTTCATCCTTATTATAATAATAATATTTTATATGCAACCTTTCATTTTCATTTACACAGTGGCACTTCATGTATTTCCGTTTTTACTTTTCTTTCTGTTAAAAAAAAAAGTAGTTTCATGGAGTGGAACTTTGAATATTTTGTATATATATACACATTGTTGCTCGCTGCTTGGTTTCTAAACTACAAAAAAAAACTTGTCCATTATTGAATTAATTTATTATCTTTTTCGGGTTTTCATTTTTCATTTTTCTTACCCAAGTCGTCAATATAGGTCCAAAATCAAACTAAATTCAAGTTTCTCAAAACTTGTCACAGTCCATTTACACATCATGTATACCTACAATTACATATGCGTACCTTTTACCAATATGGAAAGATTGCAAGGCGAACGAAAAGAATGGGAAATGTCAAAATATGACTTTTAGCCACGTACTTTTTACACACACACAATCCCGTTTTATAGCTATTAGATATTTTGAATTGAAGCATGAGAAATTTCAAGTAAAAGCAGAAGTCGTGAGTAAATCAAAAGCCAAAAAAAAAAGTATAGATATACAATAAAGTTAAGTACCCTCGGTACATACAGATACTTATATCGGACAGAGTTTTCTCTGAAGTTGTAATAAAACTGACATTTTCATGATTATTGATCAAAACGTGAATAAATTGACTGTGAAATGTGAGTCAGTAGTGACAGAGAGATTTTTACGTGTTGGCTCTTTGCCTACGAATTTTCTGGTGATTCAATTGCTATAAAATACATCACGTATACATCCCTTTGTTGAAATATACATATCTATGTACAACGTCGTTGGTTGGATTTAAGTGCAAAAGTCGGACAAGCTTGAAAATAGTAGAGTGACAAGGAGGGATATTTTTTAATGTAATGTAATACAGAGACTATATAGGACAGGGATAGAGAATAGAGATAGAAATTCTCGGGACGACTTTCAAAATGTTTTTATCCTCAGAAATCCATTCGTTTCCTACGAATGCGTACTTACATAGTTTGTCTTCTCAATGTGTTTTCCCTTTCGTACCCTGAAAATGTAATTTAATAAAAAGATGTAGGCAAGAAGAAGAAGAAGAAGTCGAGGTTGGAGCCAAAGGCAGAATGAACATTTCCGATTCTCGTTTTCTCTCTCTCTCTCTCTCTCTCTTTCTTTCTGTCTCTCGTAAGAACTTCAAAAGAAGTTGGGGCGTCAATACTATACAGTAAGAATTACTGGCAACTGGCCCTTCTGGCTTGCTTGCTCCTCTCACCAAAACGTCAAGTGTACAATATATAAGAACGGACAGGAGAAGGATAAGAAGAAGAAGAAGAAAAAGAAAAAAATACATTGGGAAATTATACATCCTCATTTATACACATGTTCTTTAGTTCTTTTGCCTTCAGTTAAAGATGGACTTTTGTTCTTTCGATTGGTGAGTTGGTGAGGAGTCTTCGTTTAGTTTAAGTTCAGAGTGCGAGTGATCAGCAGTGTCAAACCAAAACATTTTCCAAATAAATCTGAACTGTTTGTTGACTTTTTACACACGGATTCCTGTTGTTCTCAAACATGAGAATTCCAGGAAATAATCAAAGCTTTAATCAATTTGATTAAAGCTCGCGTGTTTGTATTTAAATTGAGTTTATATTGCAGAAAATTTGTGAATTTTCCTTCGTCTTTTGCTCAACAGTGTCAGTCTAATCTTAAATCTCAAAACAAAACCATCCCGAGTGTTTCCCAATCAAAATCTAATAAATGTACCTACAAAAATTATCAACTTTTTCCATAAAAGTATAAAGAGTTAAGAGTTAATGACGAGGGATCTCATCAAGTTGAAACATTTGAGGGTGGAATTTCATCCAAAATCTCATGTAAATAAATCTCTCTTGACCACCATTTCAGCTGAGCACACTTTCGACACACACACGTACATCAAGTTTATCTCTCATTCTGATTTCAAATCAAATGACGGATGAATAAGGGATGAATAACGAACGATAAGACATAATAAAAAGTTGGACAGAGATTTTGTTTCAACCTTTTTTTTTTTTTTGGTGTTTGTCTTTCTAATGTAATTAATAATTACACAGACTGCTCAAAATGACTGCTGTGAGTATTTGTAGTAGTAGGTAATTACTTTTGACAGTACAAAAAACACAAAGCGAGTGGGTATACATTATTGTCAAGTCTGAAGTGGAGAGAAAAACAGTGTTAAATAGTAATATGATAATATTAATGAGGACAATGCGATGTGGATTTGACATTTGTATTAAATAGTTAATCTGGAAACGGACAAAAAAAACTTATCGTTCTGAGATTCTGACGGAGGCAAAAATGTAATTCATGCCTACGCAACTAATTAGCACCATGAGCTTATTTGGCAGGTACTGAAAATTTGAGGCAAGGAGACGTTCATTGTCAGCATCATCATCAGCAGCAGCAACAACAACAAGAACAGCAGCTTGAGTTTTAAATGTATGGAGAAAAGTAGAAGAAGACGAAGAAGAAGATGAAAATGAATTCAGTGTATATATTATTAAAAAAGACAGGACGAGAATTTTCCTTGTCAGTTTGTCAGCCTCAAGCCACAACATAACAACTAACAACTCATCGTCTATACACACTTAATACTTTTATTGTACAATAATTAAATTTAAAATGTACTCTCCCTTCTTGTGTGTGTGCGGTGTGTGGATATTATGAACGCGTGATGATGAAACACGACACACGACGTCAACAATGAAATCAAAATTAAGTCTGTGGCAGTAGCCATGCATGTATGCCATACACAAACGCACACTTGACGACGACGGGTAATACATTGGCCGCTGGGGAAAACGTTTATCTATTATTATATTGTGTGGAATCAATTATTGTGATTATTGTGACGAACTAGAAGGAGAGAGAGAATTAAAAGGTTTCGTAATATAAACTTCACGTTTACTTGACACGCAATTTCACACCTTGTGTGTGTAATGCAAAATTTAACCATTCAAATTCATCATACAGAAATCCTACTGCATAAGATTTTAAAATAGAAATCAACTCGGACCTTCAAATCGTTATGCTCGTTGTGTTCTCTGGATCAAAGCAAAATCACAAAATGGAAAAAGAATAATAAAAGATAAAAGTTCTGGAATTATGAAAGTGTGTGAATTGAAAGATTTACGTCGTCGTCCATGTAAAAACTGCAAACGAAAGATAAGCCGGAATCTTAAAGAAAACTGTGTAGTGTGTGTATATGTTCAACACATTGTGCTGTGAGTCTACAATGAAAAGTAATTTTATAATAATGTTCTGTCACTTCAAATGGACTCTGATCATTTTACTGAGCTCATCTTATTGGGAGATGAAAATTGCTCAAGCTCACCTGGATGGTTTCAATGTGAATGTGAATGAGAAACCCAAACCCGAACTACAAAGTATTATGATGATGGACTCTTACATAGATTCAATCTTTGAATGGAAATCCGAATTAGGAATGAACAGTGCTAGAATCATTCCTAATCATCACTATGTATCTGCATTTCTCAATGGCGGAATTTCGAAACGGTATGTCCTCACTACAAATTCTTATTCTTGTTTAAACTAAATTCTGAAAGTTGAATCTCGAGCATGTTTAAAAACATTACATTTTATATATCTCATTAGGTTTGCCTACATTAACGAGATTCCGGGGAACGTTTTATCCATTTTAGTCACTCCTTGTACTTCTGTCTTACTCTGGAGTGTCAAGTACTGGCCAATTAATACTCATTCAACTCGTTCAAGTAAGATCATTATTGACACTTCTTGAGAAACATGATTTTTAAACATTCATACTGATTGTGAGTTTCTAGTCAAATACACAGAAAGAAACATACCTAAGTATGTATAAATGCTGAAAATGTATACATATATGTTTGTTAGATTTTTCTACTCGACGTTCCGAACCAGAATTATTGAAAGTCTTCCGGACAGAAAGATCTGGTACATTTTACGATTTGAAATCCCGTCGTGGTGTGTACACGATTGATATCAAACCACTCTATTCGGATTCCTACGTTCATTTGTATGCATTCAATGGACTCGAGCCAGTTCGAATCCCTTCCAACTTCATTGAACAATCCAATATAAATCCAATTCAAGCCAAACCAAAGATTTTCGTCAAGAGACTCCGTGGAAATCGTCTCCATGTAAAATGGGAGCCGAGTGCTGTGAATCCACATTTAATGAAATACTGTATTGTTGTCAATAGTCATCGGGATTACTCGACACTTTGTGCTGCTCAAGGGACTAAATTCGGTGTGTTACCACCTGACCTAATGCACGTCTCATATTATTATTTCCCTTTCCAAAAGTCCCAACCTCAACAACAGCAGTCGCCAAGGCGGAATCCCGATGAAAATGATCCACATAATGATAACAATAATGGAAATTTTATAACGAATCTGGATGGATCACACAGCCCTGATTTAAATAATAATAATAATAATAATAATAATAATATTCAACATCATCATCGTCACCATCATCATCATCAAGCTCAACATACAAACGAGCCCCGTCCAAAGAGCCCAAGTTTTGAAGAAAGAGAACGGGCGAGGGATATCATTATCGGCTGTGTCAAGAAAACCAATTACATTGCTAATAACTTAGGAGAAGGGAAACTCTACTATTTTAATGTGTTTATCAAAGACTCGAGTACTAACTTGACGTATCCCTATGTTCGCACAACCATCAAATACCAACTCCCAAAGGTAATTTTGCATAAAGCAACTACTTACTATACTTAAGTACATATATTTTTTATTTTTTCAGCTATATACTTTTAACTCATTTAACTCATATCTACTTTTACAAAAACCCAGTAAGTAATAATATTTTAGGATATTACACGCATTATTATGGAGTAGGAGTAGGTAACATAACACAATAAAACCCACGTAAAAATCTCCAGTAATAAATGTTTAGTTATTTTTATGTATAGCCTGCCAAAAAATACTGACGCTTTATTGTGTTGTACATGCTCGCTCCCATGCTCGTCGTTATATCTATTGCTTATTAGTACTTATTACTCGTCTGGATGTCTATGTCTATACAGATTGTGGCTTTTATTACGCCAAAACCCTTTTTTTGTGCAATCTTCCATGTTTTATGTGACTTTCCAATATCTATATCTATATAGGCCATTGGTTAATTTTAATTTATTTTGTTGTTACAAGGGAGCCCTCCCTATGAACATTGTAAACTCAACTCTGTAGTTGCGTAATAAATGTTGCTGGTATTTTATGTACATATAGTTCTTTTTTTAGTTTATTGGTAAAAATAATCTATATGCCATATTTACTTACATTAGCTGCAGATGTGAGACGCAAATGACTAACTAGTAGTTTACTTTTTGCGTATTCATAGACGAATAAAAGTATTTTCTATTAATAATTCAGACACATGGAAATTTCCAATATGATATGAATGATTTGAAATTGAACATATGCAGAATCTACCGAATGCTTCCATCAGTGATTCCAAAGCTAAGAAAATGACAATCCTCGCTGGGAAACCAACATTGATAAAATTCAATTTGAAGAAACCATGTACGGAATTGAGTATGTATGTGATGCCGTGTGGAGGAGGTGTGTGAGCAATTGATCAATCTTCAATTATTGTATGTATTACATGTTATATTGATTTATCCACCGGAAAATGACAATAATAATAATAATAATGTCTACATTTGTCTGTACTCATTTTTAAAAGGGGAACTGTCTTATCAGCTCATCCACGCTTACAAATCAATTATTGAATCCGAACCTGTGTCTAACCTGGATATAATCAAAATCGCAATGCCGCAAAAGGGTAGATATTACATTAGGATGAGACAGAGCCCAACCCGTAACTCCAACTCCAACTCATCGTCTTCTACTTCTCCACCTCGCATGGTTGAACTATACGTTAGTAAAAGAAACAAACGATTTCCTCTACCAAAACTACCACGTAAGTCTCTTTTCTTCTTTTTATGTTAATTTTAGGTATGCGCTGTAGACTGGCACATTACACGTGTGTACTGTGTACATTACATGTTTGAATAAGGGCTTCAACGTTTACTTACAGCTTACTCAATCATACATGTACAAATGTACACCTTGACATGACATTTGTAAATAAAAATCAACAAGTTCTGTCAATAGCTGTTACTTAATTGAAAATTATTCAAATAGACAGTTAAATGATTTGTGTTTTCTATGTAAATACTGTGTATATACTATACAGCGAATACTCAGATCATTGAAGATGTCCGTGAACGAAAATGTGATTCTATTACAATACTATGGCATTCCTCGCCTGAACCGAGAGATAACGAGTATTGTATTTTCCTAAAGGAGGAGAATCGAAAACGCATCTTTAATTTCAAGAAACCCAATCAATGTGATGTTGAACGAAGTTTGAATAGTGACCCATATGTGACCCACTCACTCTGTCTCCAAAGGTCATTCAAATCGCTGGGGTAAGAAAGGACGAATATATTCACAGTGAACTTTGTGTTTAAAAGTAAATATCATTTCTGCCATTGGTAATGATTAATTACTAATTACTAATTCTTTTGATTCTGAACAGGCAATACTTTTCACAAACTATTGGAGGACTACAGCCGGGAAAAATTTATATTGTTCAATTAATTGTACGACGACACAAAGGAAAATCCCTTTCTTACGATTTACTTCAAGCGTCAACTTTAAGTCAGTGCACAGATTATTCATATTGACAATTGACATTCATATATATATTTTTAGTTTTAGATATTTCCAACCAAATCAAATTATCTACGCATACACAAAAAGTTTTGAAAAATAAATTTATAAACGTACCTTAACTGAACGTGACGGTAAATAGATTTCAACAAATATAATAATATATAATGTGGATAGAACAGAACAGCACAAAGGAGTTGTCATATTTATTTCTTAGTATCACCATCTTTCTTTTCAGTTACTTTTACTTGTTTGTACAGGTTTCCCTTGTCCAGGCGCGTGGCCCTTGCTTCAGCCACCTTCACAATCGTCTCGTAAATCTCTGGATAAGGCTGAACAACTTCCATAAAGTCAACTTTGTCCAGTTTATAAATGTCACAATCTGTAGTTGCAATGACCGTGGCAACTCTTGGCTCATTAAAAACCATGGACATTTCCCCAAAAAAATCCCCATCGTTTAGAGTACAAATTGGGCTTCCTTCGGGTGCCAGAATTGAGACCGTCCCATGTTCAATAAAATACCTGAAAGATATATGTATTAAGAAAACACGTAAATACTCCATATAATTGCAATTTAAGGATGGATTTTCAATACAAAATAACCACAATAATAGTTGTATCTGCTGCGTGTTCGTACATGCAATCTCCAAAAGTATTTGCCCAAACAATGACATCATTAGGTAAATAGACTTCAAATTCTAGACGTGAAACAATTTCTTGGATGATATTCCGATTGACGGAATTAAACAATGGAACCTGTATATACAAAAAATCAGAGATGGACTTGAATATGGAACAAAGAATTTGAAGGGGGACAAAGGAAAAAGGAAAAACGAAGCTATATATGATATACCTCTTCAACCAAAGTTTGACAGTTGTGCATGAGTAATTCACGGCGAAGTACATTTGAAACACTTGATAGAATGACATCCTCACTAAAGAAACTTCGTCGGTAGTGCTGATGAAAGTAAGTTGAAACTCTTGCCTGTAGACTCTTTGGAATTTGCTTGAATCTCATGTACTCTCCTGCCTATCATGATAATGATAAATAAATAAATAAATATGTGTATTTCAATCCATTTTAAAAGCTATTTTTTTTAGATATGGCCGCCATTTTGTCAAAACTTAATTGATACGATATGTAGATAATCTCATTTGTGTACATGTAAATACCTGTTTAGTAACTTCAATGAATCTTCGCTCAGCAACATCGAGGCTCATGAGAATGGTAATGACATATCCGAGTGTCTGAGCCACAAATACACAACCAATTATTATATTGACAATGGAAACATAAATTTCCTCAAGCTCAATGGGAGCTTCAAATCCATATCCAATGAGGGTCAAGTGAGACAGAGCTCGAAGGAAACAATTGAAGTAAATGGTACGTCGTTCTTGACCCCACAATTTCATCTTGGTGACCCAACTATTTTCACGCAACATTCCTTCTCCGTCCATATTTCTCAAGTCTGGAATGAGGTAATGTGCACACGCAAGCCAGTGTAAAAACGTAGCCATTATTACCACCAGATTTATCAGACGAATTTCTAAGCCATTTAATCTGAAACTCTGGATAAACAAAGGAAATAGTAAAAGTAAATAAATATAAATGTTTTCGACGCTTTAGATAGTCGAATTTCACATATCTATATAGCTCAATGGCTCACAGCATATTTCTATAGTAGGTACTATAGAAAGTATGTTCTATACATTTTCTTTCGTATTTAATACATTTTTAATATATTTACCAGTTCAATTCGTCGCATGTAGCGTAACAGACGGAAAATGAGTAGAAATCTTGCTACAATTGAAATTCTGGCCCAATTGAGAATTAAAATATCTTCGGAAGCCAGAGCAGTACTATTGACCATGGCAAGGTAAAGTCCATCCACAGGGAACGAAGAAATAAAGTCAATGAGGAACCAGCCTTTTAAATAGCTCCTAAAAACTTTTTTCCCATCCAAAGTAATGATATCCGTCTTGACTTGAACAAGTCCAGTCCGCATATTCAGTAACATGTCCAAAAATAAAATGATGCTGTATTGAAAGGGTTTACGCCATTCTTTGTACTTTGAGTATTCTTGTGGATACAATGATGAATTGATTGGAGCTACAATGAGATTAATTCCACAAGCAATTATCATCCCAAAATCCCAAAACCATCTAAAACAAAATCAAAATCCTTTTTTTTTGTATTTGTACACAACCATCGTCATATTTTTGCAAACCTTAAATTGTGAACCAAAAAGAGTACTGATGATTACCTGAATAAGCTAAAAGGATGAATCATACTTGGATAAGAAGAGACATGTCTGACGCGTTCATGTGCTACACCAACTGCACTTCTTACACTCCCACGATTAATGAAGGAAAAACCGGAGACGAGAAAGATGGACTTCAAACCATTGTAAAAGTCATTTTTGACAAAATGCTTCAGATGTAGTTGATAGTGTTTACATCTACCCTTTGCATGTATAAAACATTTGATACATGGATTATGCTTTCTTCCCATCAACGACTCACTACTCGCTTGGAGTGAAATAAATGTTGAAACGGGATGCTCGGCTTTCTCTTCTTCTTCCGCGTCATCTTCTTCTGCTCTTTCAAGTCTATAAACTGTAAACAAAATGTCTTATACTTCTTCACTTATTCAAGTAGTTGCTACGTGGAGGAATAATTTAAATCATGGGAATAGTTTGGTACCTTCACTACTTTTGACTGAACCTAATTCAGTTGCTGAAGTTTTCATAGACATTTTCCCAACTGAATGTATAAGCAAATGTAATGATCATGTGTAAAGTCCAAAGATTATGTCAGAATGGCATTGTACGAAGGAAAAAGATATTTATATAAAATGCATTGATAATGAATTCTGTCATTATGATGTAAAGGATATTTGATCTGCATTTTGTACGATATTCTAATTTCTATCTTGAAACCTGATTCACGCTGTGTGTTTCAATACACTCGAGTAATTATACAGCTGCGAATTGAATACTGTCATAAATTATAAGTTATGATTCGAATCGACTTACCTGAATACGAATATTGAATCGCCTTATAATAAAGCTTTATAAAGTTGTAAATTGGTTGTCTAAAAGTTGTAACTTACCAAAAAGGTTGTAAACGTGTAAATATGTATGTATAAATAAGGTATCACCAATAGTAACAATAGTCACAGTAATTAGATGCAGATGAGGCAATCTCTACGTCTATTTTGATTTAAATAATTGAATTCTTTATTTACTTTATTTCTTGTAATGATAAATTACAGCTTGCAATACTCCTAATTTAACGGGATATTTGCGTAATAGCTTCCAACAAAGATTATTGTTCACAATAATACTTTCCAACATTGTGCTCATGGACAAACTGATAAGTAGAACAATATTCCCTGTCGCTTTGACACACTTGTCAATATTATTAAAAACAAAGGGTAATGCTTTTTCAACACTATCTTGAGACCCATGCTGAAGTCCAAAAGGTAAGTCACACACAACTCCGTCAAAAATAATATTAGGGCGGTAAGGGAATTCTTTTGTGGAATCATGTTGAATTAAAGATATCTTATCCGACTCTTGTGCTTGAGTAATATTATTTTGAGCAATTTTGATTTGTTCTATGCTATTATCCATTCCAGTAGAAAATAGGATTTGTGGAAAGTTTTTAACAAGTTCAATTAAAATAGTTGATGAGCCGCACATGGGATCCAATATGACCATGGTGGGCTTAATTTCATTATTCGTTTCATCTGAAACCACTAGGGATGAAAGAGCGTATGCAACTGTTGATCTTAATGGTATTGAATTTAAGTAAGCTCGCTCGGATATGGGATGAGAATTTAAAGTAGAGGATAAACTCACAGCACAAAGAAACACAACTTCGTCTGTTATATAAACATTGACATTCACGGTTGGGTTTCTCAAGTCAATCTCCCATTTACTATTATTGTCATTAGAGTTTGATAAACTTTTGATGAGAGCGGACCCAACGCTCTTTGCTACATGATTTGAGTTCAACATTCTTCTGAATCTTCCTGTAACTTTTGCATCAACACGGAAACTATAGGTTGCTTCCAATTTTGGACGCTTAGGATCTTCAGGCTCATCCTTCTGCCCTTGAACACCCATCTAAATAAGAAAATAAACACCCAAAATTGTTAGGTATAAAATATGTAAATCAAATGCCACGTGTATCGTATTAATTATGTACTCCGTCTCAATTCTAAAAAATTACTTGAATTTCTGCCCAAGATTCTAGGAGAGTTGAAACTGATGGCCCGATCTTCAAAACAAAATTGTATACATCTGAGAGTGATAATTCTTGTTTTCTGTTTTGATGAGACTCGTGTGAGATTACTTTTTGAATATCCTTTTCCGAGTGCAAATATCCAAACATTCTCTCTACAGTTTTGAAATTGTCTAGTAAGATTTTCGTGATTCCAATATTTGATTCTTTCGTGCTTTCTACTTCTTTGACATCATTCTTATTTGAAGCTTCAAACAATATTTTACCTACACAGTAAAAGACAATTTGGGATGATATATGTAGAACTGGAAAAAAGAACGGGTCAAATACTACTTTTCACTTTTTTGCATATTAATATGCACAAAAACATGGGCTATTTTATAGAAACAGTAAGAAATTTGTAAAAAAATTGCAAATATTTTTAATTAATTTACAAACTTTAGTTAAATTTAAACAAAATATATGGCGA
>JAIUND010002768.1:0-19998 GCA_034699125.1 Gisinianus flammeolus | reverse complement strand
ACGGGTCAAATTAAAAAAAAATGGCAATTGGCAATAATTATCACTTGATGTAAGGAAGCTGTGTATGCAATTTCATGCAAATCTAAAATACTTGAATATTCCAGTCTTACTTAAGAGCTGGAGTTGCTCAATGATTTCACATTTTCTGATCATAATTGTTTTGTGAAAAAACCTGTTGAGAATTCAAGTTCCGCCTTCTTTTAATTGGACTTGATCTGGACGGAATAGGTAAAACATTTATGGACATATAAATATTCGAAGGCCGTTGTGTTTTTTCCATTGCATTTTTGTATTGCTTTTGTGACGAGTTTGTGTATTAGGCCGATAAAATATCAAGGTATTATAAGCACAAAATATCTTTTGAATTGCATTTTGATTATGCACATGCAATTATAGTTTCATTTACCTTTTGTGCGTCCAATGGGCATGTAAATTGTCCATTCTCATTCGAGTTCAATGAGCTAATTAATCATTTACAGTGTGCCATTCATTTCTCCATCGATTTGTATATTTTCGTATAGAAAATGTAGTCTCTGCTGACCAGACCTTTGGAGACTTTGAACCCTCTTCAAATCGACAATGTAAATCCTTTTCATTTGTTTCAACTCTTTGAATTGACATTTGATAAAATATAATTGTTTCAATTATGAATTACAAATTATTATATTATTATTGCTACATATTATTATTAATAAATACCTACTAATTGTGTAGGTTGTGCATAAAATCCTGGGTTTGTTGTTGGACGTGGAGTCACTCAAGGTGGCGAGGAGAGTTTGTAAAATGTGGAGAGTCGAAGGGACAAAGCATTTGGTCAAAAAAACATACTTGAGCACAAGATGTTTTGAGAGTTGGTCATCAAAGATGGCATTAGAGAAACTCCTGCCCCTCACCGGAAATCCTCCGATTCTTCAAATCAGCATGAGCATGTACTCGGAATCCTCGGAGATCAAGAGGATTTTAAAGTATGTTCGGGGTCTGAGTCGGAGAATCCGTGTTCTCAAGTACAAAACGATGGAATGGGGATGGAAAAAACTGTTCAAGATCCTCATCAAACTCCCCAACTTAGAGATCCTGCGGACGAACCACTTGAATTTGTCTTCATTTGAAGGCTGCTTTGGACTTGGAAATGAAGTTGAAAATGGGTGGAAATTGCAAGTCCTCCTCAAAAAACTGAAGAGTCTCAAGGAAATCCAATTGAGTTCCACAATGACTTTCATGCTCTTCCAATATCTCGCATCTCATCACCATAAACTCACGGCCATCACGGAGATCAAAGTGGGCGGAGTCTCGCCAATTGAAGCTCACTTCACTAATGCCATTGTACAGGGTTTCCTCAACTTTCAAATCCAGTGGCGGATCCGGAAACTCCATTTGACGATCATCCCACAGCTGGACCCTTTTTTGATCAGAGGATTTCTACAACAAATCTCGGGGACCTTTCAGGAATTAGTGATTGAGATTGGTGAGGAATCCATTCCTCCTTTACCCATTTGGCTCGACTCCTGGTGGTTGACTGCACTAGATGGACTGGAGACTCTGAGGATCCTCAGTGATTTATATGAAGCGACGGGTTTTGTTCTCATTGCTCTTCGACTCCCTCGTTTGAAAAAATTGAGCCTTCAAAATGTCTTGTGGACTTGAACGAGACGATTGAGTCATGGAATTCGGATCCGTTGGCACTCGGTCGAAAACTACAGAGCGATAGTTTGACGGAATTGGAAATTATTCTCAAGTCACTTCCGGTCTCGAGTTCCATCATCTTGTCCGGGAGTTTATGGCCCAATTTGAAGAGCCTCAAATGGACACTCAATACATTTGACCCTTTATGTTTGAGTCCTAATGTTTTGGCCGATTGGACTCATCTGGAGCGACTGGAATTGATTTTCGAGTTCATGGACAAAAGTGAGGTGCGTCTGTGTGAAAAATGGTTGACTGGTCTGGAGCGTCCAAGAGGATACAAAAGTGGTCAACGGATTCGGCTGGAAGCTCCTCCTCATGGGATTTTTCTTCTCAAGGATTTGACAAGTAAGTCGGATAATTTCGGGACCCTTAGAGACAAATTTCAATTTCAATTTCAATTTGAATATTTAATCTAATTTTGTACCCACATCTCTTGTGTTTTTGATGTATAGATTTGAAAAGTTTGACACTGGAAGGCTCATTCAAAGTGGCCAAGTGTAATTTCCTCAACGACTTCGTCATATACCAATCGCTCGTTCATTTGACTCACCTTCAAAGTCTTCACCTTCGCCAGGCACAAGTAATAAAATATAAAGAATAAATAAATAAAATATTTGAAATCTCGGATTTGCCAATTTTCCAATTTTGGAATTAAAATTCTAATCATTTTACTATTTTTTCACTTTACAGTTTTCATGGGGAGCATTGAGATATTTGAGGACGTCGCTGGGACCTCGAACGGCCGTCACAATCGACAAAAATAAAAATCCAAATCCAACTCTCTCTTTCCCATTGCTTGATATTATGAGTTTCAACTTGCTCACAGCTTAACAATGAGGGATGTTTTGAGGATTAATCTTGTTCGAAATTTTCCCATTTTTATGGTGAATTAATTCTGTATAGTATAAATAAGTAAATAAGACTATAATAGATCACCGATAATAATATACACATTATATTTCATGCGGATATCGGATCTCTCTTTTTCAGAGAATATATATAGACAAGAAAATTGTTTCAGTATAACAAAAGCTCATGTTTTTTCCTCACGTTCTTTTACTATTTACTACATATTAATTAACTTAGTTATTTCTATCAATATTAAATTAAATGCCGCATATGTAAATAAGATAATGATCGAAATAAACTCACATTTTACATAGACCTTCACTGATAGATGGTTTGTTTTTATTACGAAAAGAGGAACACACAATGAATTTTCTATAGATTTTTAAGGGGTCCTCTTATATAATTTGATTGGTGCACTTCGCGGACAACAATGAAACAGAAATAAGTAAATGTGATGACGACACGTGAACATGCCACCACACAGTCAAATGCTTCTTGGTTTTAGACATCCTGTGTTCCTGTGGCCTATACATAAAACAGTACACAACACAATGAATATATTTTCATCAAATTGTATACTGCATAAAACTCTCCACTTTGCAACCATTTCAAACGGTTGGAAATTCATTCTCAATTTTTGTGTAACCTCTTTGAAGGCACACGTTGCTATAAAATCAACAATTTATAGACGAGGATTCAAATCAAACGCCAGTTACGTTGCACAGGAGCACCACAGCATTTACAAATGCAAATGGCCGTACAGTTAATCTATAAGATCTATGTTGCATTGCCATTTTAACATGCTCATCATGCTGTGAAAGGGAATGTTAAGCGAAAGCGAGTGAAGAACGAGCGGACAAGGAATTAACATGGAGCGCCATAAGCAACAATGTATTTCCCTGTCGTATACAAATCTCTCCACTGTGCGTTTCTTTCTCAACGGATTTCACCTATTTTTTGCAAGCCATAGGGAAATCATATGTCCAAAACACAACCATGTAGACAAATCCTCGAATTGTTTAACTTTTCAGCATTTGCGTAATGTTAACCTGTCAATTTTTGGCTGACGAGTTATCCCAACTGCCAATTGGCAAGCAAATGGTGATAAATGTATGGAATTTGGTATGAACGTAAATAACTATGTGAACTTGAAATATGTATGCTTCTGGTTCTGGTGAAGCAACTCAAATATCTTTCGTCTAAGAAGGTCACGAGAGGTCACGAGACGGGAAATGGAAAAATGCGTGATTTCTGAATCAAATGAACTTGCTCTCAACTGTGCAGTGTCGATAGCCTGAAATAGAGTGGCAATTCGGGGAGTTCCATTGTCACGTCAGTTTCGTCAAATAATTAGGGAGTTCCATTGTGACTGTCGGAAATCCCGTTCCGTTGGCTCTGGAACTTCTTTTAAAAACTTCAGAAAAAGTAACTTTTAAAAAAATCAACTCATTTTGGCCATTTTTGGTCACCGGGTTTTGACCTCTGATGACCTTCAGAATAGTTTAGAATTTAAGATGGCCACCCGCTTGAAACATTAGGCATGCAAATAACTAATATGCAATGCTATCAAGTTTTTTATACTAAAATTGTTTATCAATCCCGTTTGGGGAGTTTAAAATTCTATTCAGAGGTTTTTAATATTTATTTTAACCAAGTATAAATTGGCAGACACACATTATTAGTTTTTACATGTAAGGATTCCAGAGCAGCTTTGAATTCAGATGAAAATGATGGTCGTTTGTCAAAGCTTCAGGACTTTCCCTTGACACACCTGAAATTTAAATACATTTCATATCATTTCGTTTTTTGACATTACAAAATGTTATTTCTGAGCAAGATTTGAAGCCATTTCCAGTATTTTCACGCCCCCAAAAATATAGTTTCGTGTCAAAATGATGAGAGAAAAAGCGTGAGTATATTTTCGTACGTTGAGGATCGTGACGGCGATTTGCTTATCTTTGCTTTTTTGAATGCTCGTTGAAGACACATGGCGTACTGAAATCAACACATTAAATACATAATACAATTAAATTGAGGTCAGCTCAATCTAAATATTTGCTTTTAATTTGGAGTGTTGTCACACTCGAGGAAGTCGCTGGGAGTTTTGACAGGCCACGTCCACGTGGGCTTTCGAATCTAACGGATGTCCATACAATTTCTTCTGACAACCCACAAACAAAAGTTTTCCCTACAACACCAGAAAATACATGCACAAAACTTGTACTGAATTATGGATTTATATTTAGTTCGTATGATTAAAATAAGTATATGATTTGAAGAATCCTACGGGAGCCTGATCGTAGCAAGCAAAAAATGGCTTGGAGACTTTGTCACTGTGATCACCCGGGTAGAAACAGAGCGCAGCGAGATCCTCAACGTCGAAATGATGTCACCACCAATTTCCGGTTTCATTGTCGATCCGACCGTCCGAAAATCCGAAATTTGCCACAACAAAATCAGTCGTCGTCAGAATCCACGAGAATCCCAATTTCTTACTCATCCATATTTTATTAATTGTATAGTTATTTGACTTATTGTAAGAAAAGGGAAAAGGAAAGGAACAGCTGATGAATATTTAATAATAATTTGAGTGTGGTGAGTTGATTGTAGAGCAAAAGAGAAATTAAAACGGACTGAAGATGTGCTTCGAATGTTTGGATGGACGAGGAAGCAAAAACACAGTTTGAGATTTAGCAAATTTCCCGTTTATTTTTCGTCTATTTCATATTTCCATTGACGACGCTTCACATGATGCGTTCATTTGTTTGTTGCCTGTGTGCGTGTTTATTTGGGAATCCTCTTGAGATGCTCAAATGCTCAGCCAACCATTACGAATTAACTCGAATTGAGTAAGATGCAAAGAGAGATGCGAGGAAAAAACATTCAACTCCTGTTTGTTTATACTTTCAATTCATATATATTCAGTATGAAACTCATTGGGGTGCATTTTGCATTTGAAATGTATATACCTATAGTTACAATCGACCCACACAGGGATAAAAAGAGAAATATCGCTGTCTATATAGATTTATGATTATTATCTTCATATTTATTGTTAATCGTATCTCGACAGGAAATAAAATGAAAGGGAAATTACATGTGCTGCTGTGGCAACTGTGAAGATAATTCACCCTTCTACAAAATCCAAATGGGCGAATTACTAAAAATTCAAAAACGGTTTTGGGCTTTCTGGTATATATAAATGCAGCCAATAGATTTTTTTTAATAAATCGAGGAAAAGCACGATGTATATACAGAAAAATGAAATCAATTTAAATATAACATGTTGGAATCGAGGACTGAAGTCAGACGTTTCAAGTCAACTTGGCATTCAAAAACAAAAATATTCTGTCAATTCGCAGGAAAATATCGATAATAAAAGGAGCGGAGGAAAAGTAGCCAATAAAATCCAATGACCAGCACAATAAGTAGACGCTTGAAATACCGATGTCAAATATGAAGACTATAGCGTTTGCGTCATAGGGAAAATTGTACAACTCGACGCATATATATAGATCATGCCATTTTTGCTCGTTTTCCACGCTTCTGTCATATAAATATAGACAAGATTTGTTTTTTACATGAGAAATGTACAGGGAAAGAAAGAGGAAAGCTTAATCAGTCACATTCAGTATATATATATACTATATTATTAACTAAAAGTTCGTCTTATATTTGTCCGTCCCATTTATTGGAGGTTAAATCTTACAGAGGAAATCTCATCAAAAGTTGTGCATCATGAGCACTGTAAAAATGTAGAGCAAACCTAATAAGCATGGAGGAGCCGGGAACAAAAATCAGTCAATCGTGAGAAGTTGAATAAAAAATTATAGACAGAAGCATGAGGATAAGTTAAATTTTGCATTTACACAGCAAATAAAGTAAGATAAAATTATTTGTAGTATATATATACATGAAATATGCTTGATTTTAATTAAACAACAAAAATATAATTGTTAATTATACAATCAAGAAATTAATTTAACAAATAAACTTGAAATTAGTATATAGGCTTGGCTTGAACGAGAATCCGTTTTGATTTTCCTGCAATTTCGTCGTCCAGAAAATCCTGCGGAGCTTTTCTTCTTAAGGGCTGTGTACAAAAGGAGTCACAATATCGAGAGGGGGGAGGGTATATAGGATTTGGAACAAAGTCTTGACAAACTCATTGAGGGAGGGTACGATGAGACGCTTGACACAAACTTTTAGTCACAAAAATCCAAAAACAAAGTGGTTTGCGCGGTCCTTTCAGTTACTTTAATGACTTACAAGGTGGGCCCACAAATACCAATTCCTCACACTGCACTAATTAACTGACTTCAAAGTGACCTAAATTAAGGCTTAATTATTAAGCACTTTGATCAAAATTGACCAAATGACATTAGTTTAACCTAAAACTGATCTTAAGTGCAAAGTTTGAACTAACCTCAACCTATAAATAAATACTTTGACTTAAATTTGACGTGAAATTTATAAATTGTCCTAATTAAAATACCTGGCCAACTTTGACCTAAGTGTTAAGTTTTAACCTAAAAATTGACCAACTTCTCTATTGTGACCAAAATTAGGCCAATAACTTCAACTTTGACCAAAATTTGCCCTATAACACAAAATTTTGACTTAAAACATAGAATTCGACCAAAATTTGGCCTACATTAAATAGTTTGCCAAAATTTGGCTTTATGGTCGAGTTTACGTCAAATAATATGTTGTAGGTCACAATCGAAAGCAAAACACTTATTTTAGGCCAAACTTAAGTCAGAATATGTATTTTGAGTCAATTTCGTTCAAAACACCTAATTTACGTTAATTTATGGTCATTCGTATAAAGCACAGTGCCCGAAATACTCATTTCGGGCAATTTTCTTTAGTAATCCGAGCGCTGTGTCCTTTTTTTGAAAAATACTGACCGTGACAAACGCTTGTCACAAAATGAAGGGGTGGGTATCGTGAGATTTGTGACAAACACTCAATGTGTGACAAATTTTTTAGGGGGTCCAAAATTGGCCTTTTCGCTGTGACTCCTTTTGTACACGGCCCCTTATCAGAATCTAACCTTTATATATACTGGAAGTGTCTGTCTGTGCATGTGTCTGTTTGTGTGTCACGGGATTGTGAGAGAACGGTATACATGCGAGAATCATGATTCGTTTTTGCTAGAAAGGGGATGATGACGAAATTCTGGGAAACCAATGGCGACAATTAATTCGCTGGGTCCCACCCAAAAACCGCCAAAGCTGCCGTTTTAGTGTGGGACATTCTAGAAACATGATTCTTTCTTTGTTGGAGAGCGGATGATGAAAAAATGCAGGGAAACTGGTGGTGAGTTGATTGGCGGTTTCTGGGCGGGAAGAAACCGTCAAACCCGCCATTTCCGTACTATATATCCTGCAACCATAATTCCTTTTTGTCTATAGATGGAAGGAAGGCAAGGGCGACTACATTCTTTTTGAGCTCTCACAAAGAACTAATATTGTTTCTAAGATGTATTATTCTCTAACAATCTTCTGACTCACAAACAAACAGACAGACAAAAAATTATGCCGCATTGCGGGTTTTAAGTGATAGTTTATTATAAAACAGTCCCCACAAATTTCTAGGGAGCGAAGCTCCCCTAATGAGATGACATATGTCCATCCGTGTGTTTGTGTCCGACGATAATAAACTCTCGAACGGTTTAACATTTTGATTTCGGGATAATTTGAACAGGCATTTGAAAAATAGCCACCACATCCACTGACTATTCAACTTGTCTATTTGAACAACAGACACTTCAATTCTAATATTGCATACATGTGTTTACTTTAAATTTGATTTTAAGTCCAAATAAATGTTGCTTCGATTAAAATAAATCCACGAACATTGCGATTACGTGTTTACTGTTGTATTTATGTCGTCCAACTGTCCAGCTTCAGATGGGACAACTCGTTGAACCTTGAACCATCCAAAAAATCACCCCTCGTCCAATTAGCATCTTCACTTGGATAATCCGAATTTACCTTCTACTTTACCTACTACCTTCTACGCACGTGCGTGGAATATTCCACGTAAATAGTTGTATTTATTTCCTCACGAGCAAAATCCCGAGTTCTTCCGCGATTGTGATCTCTGCAGCATCAACTTCCATCAGTGGTGAATGGAAAGTTGATGGAATTTGACAATCACAAAACATTTTGCTTTGCACATGACGAGGGAATTTTTTTAGTACTGGAGAGATCCGGAATGTCAGAGAAAATAAAATTGACTGAAAGGAATTCTGGAGTAAAATAATCCAAAAGGAAATGGAAAATTTGAGTTGGATTATTTACGATCGACAGCTGAAATTTTTGCGTTGGGAATGTTTTGTGAAATTAAACTTTCAAACTATATAGGAGTTTGATGTCACTAGGGAAACTTAAAAAGCCAACGGTTTAATTTATTTCCAAAGAAATAATTGAATTAATTATTACAAATTCAATAAAATATAAATGCACATTCACTGCAAAAATTTAACTTAATTTAATTTAATTTACGAAAACCAAACAATTGGACAAGGAATGTACAATTTAAAATGGTATTGAGTGTGAAGAAAAGGAAAAGCAATGTGATTTTGGTTTTTGTACGGAAGCAAAATGCATTTGGATTGTGTCCCAGAGCTTGCATGGACACAACCATAAGTCGACTGACAATGAGTTCCAACGGGTTTCCCACGTTTCTCAAGATTTCTTCCAAAATCTTAAGAAAAACAAAGCAGCACCCAATTATTAGATAAAAAATAATTGTTTGATAAAAGCCAACTTTGTCGCTGTGAACTGCTTGTCACTTGGTAACTGGGTATTTCGAGCACAGTCAACGTGAATAGAAATGAAAAAGGCACACATTTACCAATTTCTCCTAATTTCTTATATTATAAGAAATCGGTCAAATCCAGGTCGCCGGCGACCTGGATTCGACCGATTATTTACTGCCGTATTTTTCTGGAATTATTCAGTCAAAGAAAAATTTATGTCAGATTCCGTCCACAATCCGACTGCTAATCGAAGGCGCCGCGCGACAAAAATCTACCCGGCCACCGTCCGACGTCGAAGCGACCTTTTGCCGCCCATGTTTTAGGGCAAGGTCGCCTACGCGACCAAAATGCGACGACGAATCGACTGCGGATTCCGGCGTTTTCCGCCCGGCGACCAGGGCGCCTATTCCCCGTCCGGCGGATGGGGGGATTGTGTTTGTAGGGATATATTTAAATATATTTATAAATATATTTGTAACCGGAAGTCAAGTTTTTCATTGCGTAAGTGTTTCAACATGGAATTCCTTTAGTATATAAATAAAAGAGGCAAAATCTGACTGAGAAATTACATGGTCCTTCGAACCATGTAATGAAACCCGGTCAACTAAAAATGCAGAGAGTGAGAGAAAGCCAAACCAAGAAAAAAAAGTTGAAAAGAGCGGGCGGAATTGGAACCGGAATTCCAGATGGGATGGCGGTTTCAAAAGGGACTTTCACCCCGAATCGGTGATGCTGGTGACAAAGAGACACGGAGGAAGCTTCTCAAAATGCCCCTTTTGCGCCCATGGAAATAGCCATGTATACGAATGCACCGAATATCTGAACGAGAAAGTGGAGGAGAAATGGAAGTGGGCCCAAAATAGGAGAATCTCTGTCTTCAGTACGGGTATTTTGCTCATCAGTGCGACAAAAAGGATTTCTGTGAAGTAGGAGGATGCAAAAAGCCTCATCACCCAACTCTGCATTTTGAATCGAAGAAATTTCAGGAAATATCGTCTAAAATAGTGGGCCATACGTTCCAGTCGAGGACCGCAGAGAAAGTTCTTCTGAAAGTGATTCCGGTGACTTTAGGAGGTCCACAGGGAAGGGTCTCCACACATGCTTTGTTAGATGAAGGCTCAACGGTCACCTTAATCGACGCAGACGTGGCTGATCGTCTTGGAGCTAATGGGCCGACAAGTCAACTCAATTTAAGATGGTGGAAAGATGAAAAACAATCGTGCGAGTCTCGCATGGTTTCAGTGAGAATCCAGGGTGAAAGCGGTGAAAGTTTTGAATTGGAAAAAGTCCGCACAATCAAGGGCCTCGACCTTCCTGTTCAGTCCGTGGATCTGGAGAAAATGAAACGGATATGGAAATACTTGAAGCAAGTAGAGATCAAAGGAGTCAACAATGCTAAGCCCACAATTCTAATTGGTCAAGACAATTGGGACTTGATTCTCACAATGAACGTCATTTGTGGACATCCTAAAATTTCACCGAGTGCCGGATGAAATTGTAAACGGGTCCCGTCGACCAACAAAAAGAGAAGTCCTCAAGTTGACAATGTCCATATTTGACCCGTTGGGCTTCGTGGCCAATTTCGTGGTGAAGGCCAAAATTCTACTGCCGGAAATATTGAGAACAGGAATTGGATGGGATGATGAATTGACCGAGTCAACCTATTTAAAATGGAAGATTTGGCTGACGGAATTGGGAAAAATTTGTGAAGCCAAAATTCCATGATGTTACACCAATCGAATGGCGGAGTGCAAGTCAATCCAGCTCCACATCTTCTGTGACGCCAGTGAAAAAGCGTTTGCTGCAGTGGCGTACTTCCGTGCTGCTGGAGTGTGGAGCAATCAACGTGGCGTTCGTGGTAGCCAAGACAAGAGTTGCTCCTTTACGACCAATGCCCATCCCAAGATTGGAACTGCAAGCTGCATTAATGGGAAGTCGCCTGGCGGAAACAGTTCGAGTCAATCATGAAATCAAGGTTCAATCAACTCATTTTTGGTCCGATTCTAAAACGGTCCTACTGTGGCTCCGATCTGATGCCCGGAATTTCAAACCCTTTGTGGCCCACCGGATTGGGGAAATCGAAGAGACCTCAAATGCTGCTGTTTGGAAATGGATTCCGACTCTGGAAAACGTGGCAGACGACGCAACACGAGACAATTCTGAGACTAATTTCGAGCCAAGTGGGAGATGGCTTTGTAGTCCAGATTTTCTAAAGTGGTCTGAATCCAGATGGCCCATTGAGAACTTTAACCGAGCTGATGAGATTGAGGTGGAGACAGCTCAAGTGGAGCTGCGATCAAAGTTTGTGGGTCTGGTTGTTATTGAGACGTCGCACCTCCCTGACGTCTGTCGATTCTCAAACTGGATGAGACTTATCCGGGCGACTGCTTGGACACTACAATTCTCGTACCAATGCAATGCGCATGCGCAGCAGAGAATCAAAATGCCAGATGAAATGACCCCGAATGAATGTGAACGAGCGCAAATGCTGTAGTGGAAGCAAGTACAAGCTGAGGACTTTCAAATCGATATTGATAATCTTCGAGGTGGGCTTTTTCTGCCACGCTCCAGTCGACTGTTGGGTTATTCACCATTTCTGGACAATGAAGGAGTGCTAAGGGTCAAAGGTCGAACAGAATTTTCACCAGAACTTGATTACAACACCAAGTTT
This sequence comes from Gisinianus flammeolus, assembly GCA_034699125.1. NCBI lineage: Eukaryota > Metazoa > Arthropoda > Collembola > Symphypleona > Katiannidae > Gisinianus > Gisinianus flammeolus. Next base: position 8,026 of record JAIUND010002768.1, on the reverse strand, counting down.
CCCATAGTCCTTGGCCCTAAAAACCGATTTACACGCCTCCTCATTCACCATTACCATGTCCAAGGAAAGCATCATGGGCAGAATCGAGTCGTCAATGAACTCCGCCAAAAGTACTGCATACTGGATATGAAAGCGGCAGTGCGTAGTGCTTGGAGCCGCTGTCAGTGGTGCAAAATCCAGAGGTCCAAACCCCATACCCCCTTCATGGCCCCCTTACCAGAATCCCGGTTGACCCGCCCACCTCGACCTTTCACCTGGGCTGGTTTTGGTCCAATGTGGGTCAAAATCGGTCGTAGACATGAGAAAAGATACGGAGTCCTCTTTACATGTCTATCAAGTCGAGCAGTTCATTTGGAAATTGCCGATTCTTTATCGACGGACTCCGCTAAAATGGCCATTCGGAGAATGATAGGGAGGAGAGGATGCCCGGTCAAACTTTACTCCGATAATGGGACCAACTTTTGAGGGGCGGCCAACGAGCTCAAATTGGCATTATTGGACTTTGACCAACAAAAAATTGAAAGAGAGATGACACCACGAGGAATCGAGTGGCATTTCATTCCCCCCTATACCCCTCATATGGGTGGAAGCTTGGAAAGGCTAATTAGGTCAGTGAAGGTCGCACTGATGACAACTTTGAACGAGCAAATCCCAAAGGAGGAGGTGTTACGTACACTTCTTGTGGAGGCGGAGCATCTGGTCAACAGCCGCCCTCTGTCCCACGTGTCCCATGACCCAAATGACCTCGAATCCCTTACCCCAAATCATTTCTTCCTGGGATCCTCCTCCGGAGCAGTAGAAATTCCCGGAATATTCGTCGAGTCTGACCGCTTTGGTAAAAAAAATGGCGGCAGGCTGAAGCATTGACTGATCATTTCTGGAAACGCTGGATAAAGGAGTACCTGCCAGACCTGACAAGACAGACCAAATGGAATCAACACACGGAGCCGGTCAAGATCGGTGATTTAGTTCAAATTGTGGACAACAGGCTTCCACGGGGAACCTGGCCTCGTGGAGTTGTCTTCAGCACATACCCCGGACGAGATGGGATAGTTCGAGTGGTAGACGTCTCAACGAATACCAGAATCTACAGAAGTCCCGTCGTCAACATCTGCGTGCTGGACGTTGGTCAGAGTGAATGATCCATTGACCATTCACGGATGAGAGAATGTTGCTACGGCGGATTTATAATTTTAATCAAATAAATCAACAATGAATGAATGAGTGAGTGTTTGTCAAGGGCCGTGGGCTTAAAATCCTAGACAGTGCCAGATTGAATGGAATGCGCATGTGTGAACAGAAAATTGATCATTATTATCTTGTGACTTGACACAGCGAGTGTGGTTCGTAACGGGAAAATAAAAGAGATAGTAAAACTTGTCGTTTTAACTGAATTGTGTTCCTTTAGTATATAAATAAAAGATGCAAAATCTGACTGAGAAATTACAAATTGGTTAATTTGCTTATTATTATAATGGAATCAAAATACAAATTTTGTACACTGTGAACTCACACATATGCATGTAAAATGGGAAACAAATGACAAACTAAAGGACTGGAGATGGAAAGAGAGTAAAATTCATTCATCATTTTGTGTTATCGTTTCATATTTTCATATATATATTAGGTACAGAAGCAGAATTTCATGGAGAGATTTGAGAGAGATAAATAATGAACAGGGTTGGTATATGTCAGTTTTCATTTACCATTGTCCATTGCAAAATGCAGGCCCTGCACACATTTCACCAGCATACGTGCGTAATTCAAATGGAAAAATGGATAAAATTGAATGTGAAAAGTGGATCATCTGGAATTTGGAGTTTGACGACAACGAAAATAAGATGACTTTAGATAATAAAATGAAAGAGAAACCCTGAAATAGTACTATATATAGAACAAGAACAAGGTTTATGAAGAAGAATCAGAAGAACCCACTCACACACTAAAGAAATGCTCTTTGACATTTCCTGTATAAGAAATCCAGCTGACAGCTTTATTAATTTAATTTAAACTTGATTGTACGAGGCTTTTTTTACATAATGTATAATATCGAAAGAAGGAAATTTTTGAAGGTGAAAACGTGGACTTGAATGGGATTTTTTCGCACGGGTGTGGAGCCTTGTGACTCTCTAGAGTGATTGATCGTGATAGAGTGATTTGATAGAGTGATTATTAGAGCGATTGATAATTGTTAACTGTGGATGGAATGGAAATGTGGAAATGGAAAAGAACGGGGGCCAACGAGAGCAAGTACAAGTTGAAGATGAGACGGATCGACTCGACTCTGACTATATACTGGAGTTTTGTCCAAAAAAATATTATGAGGTTATGTTTGCATGGACCAGTCAATCAGTCTCTCTCATATACTCTTCGTAATGTAAATGTATATATGTCTCATGCAGTGGAGAATTTAGGATTTATATTTTCTCTCGAATTTATCAAACGTTTTCTTTTATGAAAACTTAAAAATTATTGTTGTTTCACATTCCCCCGAAATTGATTTCTTTGGTAAAATTATAGGTTCGACTTCTCTATACATATTTTGGTTTGTTTTTTCACAGGTATTGATCGCTGCGGTGGTCGCTTTCACTTCCAGCCAAGTCCTCGATCCCGACCCAAAGGTCAGGGTAAGGAAGTGAGTGACAATGCTTCCTCCCATACTTCCTCCCAATGCCTCCTCCCGGGAAAACTCCCATTTCCATAGACGTGTTGCCACCGTGTCCAAGTTTTAATTAATTGTAACTACATTTTGCATAATTAAAGTATAATGAATGAAAACAAGTCACTAAATTTACTTCTCAGAGTCTGTAATCGTTTTAATATACTCTATTTATGCAAAATGTAGTTACAATTATTTAAAACTTGGACACAGTGGCAACACGTCTATGGAAATGGGAGTTTCCCCGGGAGGAAGCATGGGAGGAAGCATTGGGAGGAAGCATTGTCACTCACTTCCTTACCCTGACTCCAATGGAGGAAGCACCGGGTGGCGGAAGCGTCGGTGGAGGAAGCATCCGAAGCTGGCAGTGGCAACACTGCTGAGTTAACCCGCCGAGGGGAGGAGCTTTAAGAGGAAGCATGTGGATGAGGTATGGAGAAAGCACGGAGGAAGTATCGGGTGGAGGAAGCATCTGAAGCTGGCACTGGCAACACTGCCGACCTACTCATCGGAGGGGGCGGAGCTTAAAGAGGATGCATGGAGGAAGCATGGGAGGAAGGATGGCGGAAGTATCGTCGTCCGGTGGTGCAGTTCAACCCCCATTTTGGTTTTATCCGCGTTTTTTCGTGTTTTCTTAGTATTTTTGGTTCTTAAATGATTCCGGGGTACAAAATCACGAGGAATCCGAATCTGGAGTCAAACTCCGAGAAAAATCAACACTTAACCCCGAATTCGGTGTTTAACTCGTGATTTTGAGCAATGTCCAAATTCGTCGGATTCTGTGGTAGAAAACATGTGGAATTCGAGTCTGGAATCAAAACACGTAAAATCCGAATGCAAACCAGGTTTGTTTTAATAATGCTCAACTTTGATGGATTCAGGGTAAAAAATACGGGGAATCCGAATCTGAAACTAGATTTCACAATATTCAAATACATAACCCTGAATTTCGGATTAATCACAAAAGTTCAATAAAATTAAATTTGGGTTAACTGCCTATGATGAATCTTAATATTAGTTTGAAATCACAAAACGGTTTCCCTTCTCAAGTATTTAATGCAATTCATAGTTTTATGAACGCTTCAGACTGCTGGTTCTTTATTCATTTGTTATATATATATATGCTCCACTTCCTGGTTTGAAAATTCAGTGTACAGGGATATTTTTATATTCCATTATTTTCATCATATTCTCATATTCAAGCTGTTCAACGATTTCCATGCATTTTTATAAATAAAGTAAATAAACGATATTTGATCAAACATTGCGTCGTCTCCTCCCTTTCTTAATGTCTAGAATTCATTTCTCTGTGGTAATTCAATCAGTCGTGAATAAGAACTAAACTAAAACATCAATCGGAAAAGATTCCCATCAAAGAATTTATTCAATTCGATTTTTATAGTATAATCAAGATACAAATTGTTTTTAAAGTGTGAAAAGATCGGACTTCATTTGTACCTCAAAAATAAAATCCCGATTACAGTCCGAGTTCTTTTGCAAATTTCTCCTTGAGTACAAACTTTTGAATTTTCCCAATTGCCGTTTTAGGAAAATCCCTTGTCGCCTCTACGAACTTTATGTACTGTGGAATTTTGAACCGCGCCATCTGGTTTTGACAAAATGCTTTGACTTGCTCCGCATCGAGAGTGGACCCTTTTTTTGGGAGAATCCAAGCCGCAACGACCTCTCCAAGTCTCGGATCCGACACCCCAAAAACATGGACCTCCACGATATTCGGATGACCAGCAAGGAAATCTTCAACTTCTTTGGGATAGATATTTTCCCCACCCCGAATTATCATGTCCTTGAATCTCCCCACAATCGTCAAGTGACCCGTTTCGTTCAAAACTCCCGCGTCCCTGAAAAGAAACACGCAATTAAATTAAATTCCCATAACCCTAAAAAGGGGCCTTCAAAATTTGCTTGCCGTGTGAACTCACCCCATGTGAAACCATCGAGCGGAGTCAAGAACCTCCCTCGTTTTTTCAGGTTCCTCCCAGTAACCCAACATATTCGCGAAACTCCGTGCACAAACTTCTCCCGTTACCCCAATCGGCACGATTCTTCCTTCTCTATCGATTAATTTGATTTCAACGTGTTCACATGGGAGGCCCACCGTGATGGCAATTAATTCCTCCGAGTCATCCGGAAGAGTTCTCGTACAAATGGTTGACTCTGTGGAGCCATACATTCTCTGTAAACAAATTGGGAAATTACACATACATAAAATTATTTCAGTTTTTTTGAAGGCGAATTTAAAAAAAATCTAATTTTAATTCCAAATTCCACAAACTCACTAAAACTCGATCCACCGTGTATTTGTCTTTCATTTTCCTGATGAGGGATGCGGATGGAGTCGCCCCACCTGTTTCAGCAGTTCGCAGGGAATTCAGATCGTACTCGTGGAAATCTGGGAGATTGAGCATGTCAATGTGCATCGTGGGTGTTCCGAATATGATGGTACATTTTTCTTGTGCTGCCACTCGGATGGCAGTTGAAGGACTGAAATGTGGGGATGGCAAAACACAAACGGCTCCACACAGAAGCGGAGGAAACAATCCGAATTGACCAACGAAGTGGAAAAATGGAAATGCCATGCAAATTGAGTCCTAAAGCAAGTAGAAAACATCAATTTGCAATGCCTCATTTTGGGTGAACGTGTTTGTCTATAATGTGCAATGTTTTAGTACTTTTGAAGTGAGGGCCAAGTCCCTGGAAAAGCTCAAATTAAAGTTGATGGAGATTTGATGAGAGACCATCACACCTTTGGATCTTCCCGTCGTTCCCTATTTTTGGTGAGCATAATTCATTTTAATTTAACTCCAACAAATTCCATTCAGCAATTCACATTCAAAGTCAACAGTAAGTGAGATTGCTGTAATTTTCCTGTACCGAAGTAAACATGATGTTAAAAGCAGTATCAAATTGGATTTTGGTCGAGATATTCCTCAAATTGTCCAGAGCTCCTTGGTTTCTCCCCTTTTCTGAGATTTCCTTGAAACTCCAGAGCCCTCTAAAAATCCACAGGAAAAACATGAATATAGCAAATCATAATTGAAATGAGTAAAGTTTAATTGCTTTTGGGAAAAACAGATACTTTCCGGGTGGTTGATCTTCCATTGAGACGATGGTCGTGAGACTGGGAACCATTATTGACCTGACCTGTTGACCGCCATCACTTTTTGGTTCACACTCCGTAAAGAATTCCACATCTGGAACAGCTGTTCTCAAAGTCTCGTAGTAGCTTTTCCCTTTGAATTCCCCCGCAATGACGATGCCACTCATTTTCACTTTGTTCAGACTGTAAAGGAGTTCTGGCGCTTCATAAAAAGGATTCAAAATCACCTGGAATTTCAATTACAAAACCGCTTTGTTTTCATTTTGTTTTTGATTTAATCTATGTTTTTTTATAAAGGGTCAGAATTTTTGTTTGTCACGTACGGAGATGAGTCCAGCTTTGGCTGCAGCAAAATAAGCGATGGCCCACTGGGTGCTGTTGGGCCCCAAAATCCCAATTCTTTCTCCCGGTTTCAATCCCAACGCCAAAAAACCACTCGCCAACAACTCGCTCTAAAATCGGAAATTCAATGGAGATAATTGTTATTATTGTGCGTTTTTGACATTTTCAATTAGCAAAAGAAGAATGGAAAAAGATGAACGGACTTGTTCATGGACTTGTTTGAAACTGATTCGTTGGGCGGTGGTGCAGTCGACGATGAATTCGGCATCTTCCCAAAGCTCAGAAGCCTCCTTCACGAGCTCCCCAACAGTTTGACCTCGCAAAATAAATGTGCCCGGCGTTTGGACGTAACTCATCCTCAATAATTTCCCACTGGAATTCATCTCGAAAACCTTTCAATTCCTCAATCAGAAAGCAAAAACACTAAAGTGGAGAACTCTCAAAGCTCAAATAGAAACTGAATCTTGAAATCCACGATTGCTTGGTTTTATTTCTATTTCTATCAACTACTCACACTGCATTTATTTTGATTGTCATTGTGATTTGTTCTTGACGATCTTTCATCGGCCGGCAGGCAATAAAATGGAAAAAAACAGGGCAGACACAGAACCGGCACGTATATGAAACGTTGTGAAGGGAGTTTATACTTTTAGGGATGAAACAGGTCGAGCAAGATTTGGGTGGACAAATCAACTATATATATAATAGAACGAACACAGCGAGCTATTAAGGATCAATGCACATGTATATTATATAAAATGGGAAGATATTCCATAATCCTGGCTGCATTTTCATTGCTGTGTTCATTAACAGGTGCTGACAAAAGGAAATGTGTAATTAAATGTGCAATTCAACTACTGAAAAACTGGTTTTCTTATCGGCATCATGCTTATATGCATTGTTTCTTTGGATATCCTCATTCGCTTTTGAAATATTTTACAATGGAGAGAGAATTCAAATGCTTGTGGACACATTATGCACATACAAAATGGACTTGCGATGGAGTTGACATTCGCGAAATAAAAATAGAGGTGAGCCAACAACCGGTTCTGTGACCAAATGTGCCACTTTCTGCGACGATTTTTGTGTATATATATATATTATAATTGGAATCGATTGGAAAATCCACAGTTTACACACATGCAGATAAAAATACAAATGACCACGAACAAATCCAAGTCGAGTATATATTCGTTTTTGTTTTTGATCTATCCATATAATATAATAAATGAGTTTGGATATAAACAAGACGGAAGAAACTTGATTGTCCAGAAGTATAAATGTTCTTTCCCTTATACATTGAAATATTGCAATGAAAACAACTTGAACTTTTTTAAAACTTGAAAAAATGCCGAGATTTCATTTCGTTGTAGTTATTTAATCAATCGTGAATAAAAACTAAAAAAGAGTTCCACATCTGGCACACAGCTTTTCTCAAAGTCTCGTAGCTTTTCCCTTTGAACTCCCTATAGCAATGACGATTCAACTCATTTTAACTTTTTTCAGACTGGTAAAGGAGCTCCGGCGCTTCATAAAAATGATTCAAAGATTTAAACTCACCTGTGCTGGAATTTCAATTACAAAACCGCTTTGTTTATACATTATCTTACACCCGCCCCCGCAACATTGATTTTTCCTCCGGAACAATGCCGCAGTAGCAATGATATTGTCAGCTTTGATTTTGATTGCATTTGTATACATATATGCAGAGCCGCCCCGTCAGTTTTTCGAAGGTGGATGTAAGTTTAAAATCCCGGCCTTTTGGGGTCAATTTTTTTTATACCTTTGTAAATGGCTTTGATGCACTGTGAGGGTTAAAAAATGCGCACTTTTATACGTAGTGAATTTTAATTTGTCCAAAAGAAACTGTTTATTGCATTTTTGAGTTTCCAAATATTGTATTTGTA
>JAIUND010002767.1:0-20001 GCA_034699125.1 Gisinianus flammeolus | reverse complement strand
CCAGAGTTCCAAAACAGGGGATAGACAGGATTTGTATTCAACAGTCCCAGTGGTGACCGTGACAGACTTGGACTTGGTCTTTTTCATTGAGTGGATCCCTCGAGTGTTCCAGCCCTTCCCGCGTGTCACTTTCCTCCGCATAAAAATATTTCCTCCCAATTTCCCGAATGTGTTCACACACATTTGTGAGTTTTTCCCGCGGTTGGTGAGACTCCGCATTGAGTTCCAACTCCCGATGTCATTGGGTGTTATTGAAAAGAGAATGAAGTGTCCCGACTCTTTATGGACACGGATGGACTCTGCTTTGACGGGCTTTTCCACAGAGGTCTGCGAGGAGCTTTTCAAACACCCGGGAGGTCAAAATCAAGTACCCAGCTTGAATCCAAATCCAACTCCAACTCGAAAGCAACCCAACATTTTAGACCTCACAAGTGAGTTTGTAGCTTGTTTTTTTTGGCATGTTTTTCGGGTGCGCCAACGTTTGATTTGAACATGTTAAACAATGCATGTTTTTTGCTGTGTGTGTTTATAGGCCTCAAGATGCTGGATTTACAAGTCTCTTGGATCGGAGAGCAGAAGCAAGGCCCACAACCCACAATGTTCTCGCGCGTGTCCGCCGTTTTTGGCTTTGAGGAGATGAAGAAACGTCAGGATTTTACTCTGATCCTCCATCCGGATTTTACTACACGTAAACAAAATCACAATCACAATATTTTTTCTTACACAATTTTTTGTGTGCATTTAATTTTCAAAAAAAATTTCCTTTTGTCAACCATTTGTTCCAATTCAAACATCCTTTTTTGTCTTTGGTTTTTTAAAGATAAACTGGTGAGGAATGACATTTGGGGAATTGTGGACTGGGCAGAGATTGCAAACATTGCCGTCACCCCCTGAACTATACACGGAGTAAATTAACAAACAATCTTGCAAGTTTAACAGAATTAAAATGAATTATTGTTATTACTTAATGATTAAACATGCCTTTAATCATGGATTTTAAATATATGTACAAGAAATACATGGATTTGTATAATATTGTACGATATATTTGACATTGTCAACTCAACAGAACAAGAATCAGTTTACATTCCACTTCTATATATATTTGTTGTACATATCTCCACAAATATATTCAAACTGGTATATAAATTAAGGAAAAGGGATTGAAAATATTTACAACCTAATAAATCATAGAAAATATGTCAATTGAAGATTTTTATATCATCACAATTATCGTTTATTCCGGCTCCACATGGTGTAATTCACATCTCGCTCTCCGCAAATTTAATTAATCATCGTAACAAATTGATTTTGCTTTCCATTAGACAAATCAGTCGAGTCGAAATTTCATGACTAAAATGGTCAAAATTAAATCTGGAAAATCCGGTGGAGTTTATATATTCATGGGTGCCCGTTCACATCATATTTTGATTGTTCATCCGATGAAGACGATGGGTTTTTGTGCCTGTGATGTCCATCGTACCACATTCTCATTTATGCAGTTGATCTTTGAGGAAAATCTGATAGAGTTTTTTGCTCCAGACGTTTTTGTCGGATGAAAGATTTTGATTTGGAAACGTGAACACAATTCCACACATTTTCCACCTGGGAAAACTCGACGTCGTCGTCTTGGTCGTCATCAGTCATCTACATTTCCATGGTCAAACCGGAATTGAATTCATTGTCGTCCTCATCCCTTGGAAAACATTAGAATTGTGGAATGATGATGGGAAGAAATGTAAAGGGGATTTCTTGGCTCCGTGTAATTTCCATTCTGATTCGGAATGGAAATGAGAAATTGAAAAACTCTGGAGGAGAGAGAATTTGTCTAAAATCTTGGCCGAGTCCACATTTAAAATTCCTCCAGTGTTCAAAATTGAGACACGGATCAAGTCAATTGTAAAATCCCAATTGCAGATATTACCGAACCCCTGAGAAATCTCAATTCTTCATCTTCATCTCCGTGTTTTTGCAGAACCACACGGAGAAATGGCTCATCAACTCGTCACATTTCAACTGAATTTCCCAGAGAGTATAAAACAACTGTTTGTTTTGTGTTCTTCTGAAAATTTGAATGACAACACGGCCAATTCATTTTATGCAATGACTATACTTTATATGTACTATTAATTTTAATTGGACATGAAATAAATACTCTACAATTCTCTATTTTATTTACGATATTCCATCTGCTAAAACTAAAATGAATGGGATATTCTAATCATTAGTTACATAAATGTAGGTACAAAATATTTCGCCATGTGTATATTTAGTATACGAAATTTGTAATACAATTGTTTTTTAGTATACAATGAGAATCGAAATCGAAGTCAACAAACAACTGTGAAGAGTCATTTCAATTTTGGACGTTATTGTTTACTCAATGTACATGGGTGAGTCCTCAATTCTCACTCATTACTCATGCACAGATAAATGAGTCCGACCACCATCAAAATTCAGAAACCACGTTTTCCCATCTGTGACCTCTCTTGACCTTCTAAGACATTTGTGTTGGTTCACCATAACCAGAAGCATACATTTTTCAGGTCAACATTGAGTTAGTTCAATACCAAATTCCATACATGTATCACAATTTGCTTGCCAATTGGCAGCCGGGAACTCGTCAGCTGAAAATTGACTGGTTTAATTAACATTATGCAAATGCTGAAATGTTAAACAATTCGAGGATTTTTCTACATGGTTGTGTTTTCCACATACGATTTAGCTATGGCTTGCAAAAAATGGGTGAAATCCGTTGGGAAATGGTGGCACAGTGAAGATTTATATAAGAAAGGGAAATACATTGTGGCTTATGGCGCTCCATGTTAATTCCTTGTCCGCTCACTCTCGCTCTTCACTCGCTTGTCGCTCTTCACATTCATTTTCACAGCAGGATGCGCATGTTAAAATTCCAATGCAACAAAGCTCTTAGGTTATATATAGCTGAAAAGGACCGGGTACATTTCTTTGATACCCTTCAAAAATCCCCAGCCTTCATTTGTGCTAAAATCTTGCATTATGAATTTCCTCTCCCTGTCAAAGTTTTTGGATTTTCTGTATATATGGTCTGTATATTCGTTAACTGACTCATTTAAGTTAAACATTTCATTAATACAAATTCATTCTGGCTATCATGAGCAATGGAAGGCACTTTTGGTCATTTGAGGGTCGAAACGTGGTAGGACGAAAAATGTAAGGCACGTTTCCAGTGTTTGGAGGGCACAAAATAATCGTTTTCATTCATATATATATAAAGATCTACACAGGATTGCAATGTCAGACCCACACAACCGTTGGCGTTTTCGAGCAAAGTTGTCTGACTCACCAAGGGAATTGTTCACGGAATATCAAGGAAACTCAATGAGTGATTGTGATTAGTTATAGCCTATATATATGATCCGGGAAAATTCCTTTTTATCTAGCGTAAGCTGTCCAAATTACAGGTAGGCCCAGGCCTATAATATACCTGTAATTACCATGGAACTGCCACCGATGGTTTTCCTCTCCACTTTATTATTATATGTCTATCTGTATCTGTGTGTGTGTAAAATGTGTATAAATGGAAATGCAATGTAAAATGTAAATGTGTGGACGAAGGACTCGAATCGGTTGGGCTTATATCTTCATAGTTAGCTATCAAACTCACAAAACAAACAATCAGTTATTTTCATTCGAGATCATTTAATATATCCACATTTCCATTCCATTTTTTCTGCAATGAAAACATATAATATTATACAAATCAACTTCCAATAATTCAGACACCAAAAAAGACTTGGTCATTCTCATTTCCAAATTCCAAATCATGACGTGATGCTCATATGAATATATATGAATACGCACATTGTGGATAAATTGGAAGTTGGGAAATTCCATATGAACATTTTCCTGACGTCATTTCTATCTACATATTATATAGGTGTATATATCGTCGGTTAAGTTCGCAAATACGCTATTATCATTTGGCCCCATAAGGTGAATTCACGTGCCCTGTCGTATATGCTCACCGGCGTATGCTCCGTTAGGGGCCAAATGATAATAGCGTATTTGCGAACTTAACCGACGATATATAAAATATATATTAGTGAATCGACATTATTTAATGACATTAATGAATCGAAAAAGAAAAAGATTTTGTAGTTTTACCTATTATACCTTTATATACATAAAATATAGTATTATCAATTTATTTAATTACTCCTATACATACGTCTGTATGCATTGCATGCCTTTTTAAAAATTATTTTTATACCTACATATATGTATATTTTTAAAAGTACAATCATCTTAATATGTATCGTCGTTAGTATTGTTATACAAAAAAGTCCTCATATATATTTAGGTTAATTTTTTCATAGTTTTGTACACGCTTTCACTAATACTTAATCCAAATTACTCATCCAAATATACTTCTTATATACATACATATTTACACAGATATTCATTTTTATATTCGATTTACAAATTAATAGATTTTAGGGTATACCTGTTTTTCCTTAACTGAGTTTATTCGTATCTACATATACTTATATATGCGAGTTGTATAATACAACTATATTATAAATTGTATATAATTTTACTTCTGAATGACTGTATGTAATGAAATATTTAAATAATTATTTATTTAAGAACGTTATATAAAGGCTACATTATTATTGCCCCGACTTGTTAAAAACTGACTGAAAAACGAAGTATTTAAGTACGTACAATGTACAAACTTTATATTATAATTTATAAATGTATTAGTGTTTATCAAATAATTAACTATTACAATAAAAATTGATTCTTCCAATTTAAATCATTTTGAAATTAAATAAAGTAAATGAGTATTCATGTGCATTTGATCATAATATTATTCTGTAAATCTGTATAAATAAATAAGTACTTATTTACATCTATACTACTACATATAGTAAATAATGAATATCTACTATACTAAAGCTTGCAAAAAAATTTCGTCTCATTTTACTCGAAAGGATACTGCATGAGGCAGACTATAGCGAGCGACTAGTTCCCATACTTTTCATTCCATGCTCTTTCCCAGCATTTGAAGCACGAGAAAACCCTCATCCACATTTCACTCGTGAAGCGAAAATGGCGGACAGGTACGGCATGCTCGTTGGAAATTCTTAATTGTTGTTAATTTTACAGTCAAAATTTCATTTTCAAGTATTGTATCGTGTACAGAATTTTTTTGAACTTGTGTCGGTACTAATTTCCATTTGTTTCGCAATTTCAGTAAGAAAGCCCCAGCATCTAAACAGACCGGCAAGAAATTGCCAGCCGTCCCGGAATCAATCCTTAAGAGGAGGAAGAAGCATGAAGTATCCAAGGCCCTTTTACTCACCCGAGCTGCTAAGGTATGTTTTAAATTAAGACTTCTAATATTACATTGTTAGAAATACTTAAATTTCCACGACCTAACTTGTAGAATTTGTGTTATTGTTGATATTGCTCTGTGTAGATGTATGAAAATTGAGTAGGAGCTTTTTAGGCATGCAAAAAATGATAACAGCTCTTATATTTTTATGTATTACAAAATACTGAAACTTTTTAATAGTGTATTAACGCGTTTTACACGAATATGATCCATATTAGTGTTTACATTCATTGCGAGAGTAGTGAAATTATCTATTTGTACCATTTCATGATTAATTAAACATGTGTATGCTTGTTTGTTTTAGGACCGTCGACTCCGCAGAAATAAGAGAGTTAAAATCTTCAAACGAGCTGAAGAGTATGTAAAAGAGTACCGTACGAAGGAGAGAGATGAAATTCGTCTTGCTCGTCAAGCAAGGAACAAGGGTAACTACTACGTTCCAGCTGAACCCAAGTTAGCTTTTGTCATGAGGATTCGTGGGTGAGTGTATTCTCTATGTGAACTCCAAGACATACATTTACAAAGCTCCATTTATAGTTTCAATTGATTTTTTTCCTGTCTTGTGTAGTGTTAACCAAATTCATCCCAAAGTACGCAAAGCCCTTCAACTTTTCCGACTTAGGCAAATCAACAACGGAGTCTTTGTCAAGTTAAATAAGGTATTTTCATTACTTTTCATTGTGAAAATACAAAAGTACATACCTGCATAAGTGTATTGTATTTTCCTAATTTTTCAATTATATAACTTTTCGTTCTGTTTTTGACTTGCAGGCCACAGTAAACATGCTCCGAATCTGTGAACCTCACATCACATGGGGTTACCCTAATTTGAAAAGCGTGCGAGACCTTGTTTACAAGCGAGGATTTGTCAAGCATGACTTCAGAAGAGAGCCCATCGTATCTAATGATACTATTGAGAAAGTTTTGGGTAAACGCGGAATTATCTGTGTTGAAGACTTGGTTCATGAAATTTTCACCGTTGGCAAAAGCTTCAAATATGCTTCAAACTTCCTTTGGCCCTTTAAAGTAAGCAACATATGCTAATTCTACTTTTTAATTGCTTATTTGTTGCAATACAGCACAATAAAGGCACAGATTTTAAAATTCATGTTATCTAAAGCGATTAGTAGACCCAAGTTTTTTTCACCAAAATTTTAATTCAAGTTTCCTAGTAGAAAAAGAATTTACATTCTGGCTCTTTTGATAGGAAACATGTTATTGTTTCCAGGTATGTTGATTATGCCAAGAAAAACTTTACAAAAATGTTAATTTTTTAAAGAAACCAAAAATCCGAAAACCGGAATTTTTGATAAGTTTCAGTGCAGTGTTCTTCTAAGTACAACTCATTCACATATTATAGCCTGTTACCACATGAAAAAATATTGAAGCGTTTCCGGAATACACACTATTTTCAGCTTTTTGCCTGAGCAATATCTTCATTACTTTAGAAAATATGAATTTTTAAAATCGTCACCTTTATTTTGGCCAACCATATGCAATGTACAGTTTGTCATGAGTAACATTTACAATATGATGAGTGTTCTACTGTGATTACGATGATCATGTTTTATACCACATTTACCTCTAAGAAGTTCTGATTTGTATTTTACTAATTTTATTGATTTTTTCATTTTTTAATGTGTATGCTAAGAATGTATTTTTAACCTATTTTATGTTTGAATATATTTACAGCTCAACACACCAAGCGGGGGTTGGATAAAGAAGACAAATCACTACGTCAGTTTGTTCTTTAATCATTTATTCCTTTATCAAAAATCGACAATTTTTAATTTTAAAAATGACAAAATTAAGAGTTACGCAGCCATCTTTTTTTTCACGCGACAAGTTTTGACTTTATAAGTTGTGTATTACGTTTCGACTTCTATTTAATTAGTTTCAATTGAATGAGATAATAATTTATTTTTAAAAATTTTAATTCTAGGTTGAGGGTGGTGACTTTGGTTGTCGGGAAGATAAAATCAATGAACTTCTCAGACGTATGGTTTAATTTCTTATTTGTTTGATGACTAATGTTTTTGGAAATAAAAGTCACCGATTTAAAATAACTACAAAAATTCATGTGTACGACTCAGCACATCATTTTATGCATAAGTTTTGTTTTATTATTATTATAATATTTCAATGATTTTTTTTATTATACTTATTTCCAATAATTATTGAAATAATTATTTCATCTGCTCGTAAAATATTATTACAAACATAAAATACATTAATATTAGGTGCTGGTGCTTGTAAGAAGAGGGATTCAGAAATTCAGAAAAATAGTTAAAAAATCATCGCTGTCGGAGCATTGTAATTTTATTGATATGATGGAAAAAAATAAATGTAGGTACTTAATCATTGTTTGTATTTGTGGATATTTTCTCTTCTTCCCCTGGACGAGATATTAGTTTGTACTGTATTATGTCAGTCAGTTTATCAATGGAAGCAATTACAAGTTTCTTCTTGACTGTCGTAGCCAATCTACTTTGAGACCAAAGATATACATCCGAAAATTTTCTTTCTGGGTGTTCACACATAATTATGAAGTCGGCATGATAGAGCACTGGGTCCCCTATGCAAATAAAAAGTTCAAATATGTATACTTACTTGGATTGAGCATGTACTTAAAATACTGTTTGGTTTGTACCTTTGTATGCAAGAAAATCCCCACCAAATTTATATCCATTTGTTAACTGATATTTAAGATTTGATCGGAAGTCTTCATAAACTCTGTATCGTAGTACCTCTAAAGGTGTTGTAAATTCTGGTAAAATGTAAGATGTAAGACTAGAGTCACTTAGCCAAAAATCTTCTTTTGTTTCCCATGTGCAACAACAAGAGTAAAAATAATCGTTAATTACTTATGTATAATATACATATAATATACATATTATATGTATTGTACGCAGGAACATTGATATATTTAAAAATTGGAAAGCTCTTTGTAAATGGAATAACTTACTCAAGTCTATTTGAACATGTTCAAATGGTAGTGTAGTAATTTTTGCAAGCTCATCTTCGATTACAGCTTCTCTATCTGGTAAGACACAACGACCTTTTCTCCTTTTCCCTTCAATTATTTTATCTACCATGGATTCAATTTGAAGTCGTCTCTGCTCTTTATACTGTTTAACCTGTGGAATCAAAATTATTGTAAGAAGAATGAATGAAATATTCATCATCCATCACATAAGTGTGTAAATAAATATATTGACGATATATATGTCATAAATGAAGATTGTAATACAACTTACTTGTTCTTGAAAACAATTCTCTCTACGTTTTAAAAACTGTTTCTCATCAACAGGGCCTTTTAACTCAAAAAGCTCAAGCATTTCAAAAGTTTGAGCTATTCCATGTTTAACTAAATATTTGGCTTCATGCATGGCCAACTTTACTGGCATCAATGATAGCCCCATGGAATTTTCATTCTTTGCCCCATCAAAATATCCAAAAATTCCATGCTTTTTACGGAGCTTCAACCATTCTGAAAGCACAATAAAAGAATATTAACTTTATTTAAATAACCCGTTAAAACTTGAAAATTCCATGTCCTGTTCAAATAACAATATTGACGTAACTTACGTCACTTAAGTATGCATATATATAAGTATTTAAATAATTTAGACTAAATTAAATAAGGAATTACTTACCTTCTGGTTCCAAAATATATGGAATGTCATTTATGATGATTATTTTGATTGGTTTTTCTTCCCCTTCTGATGATGACATTGTATGTATCACATATATTATAAGTATATATCAGAAAGACAGTTAAAACAACAAATATGAAATAGAACTTATTTTCAGAATTTTTAAATGCAAAAAGATTTCAGCGGTTGTGAGCTTTGAAATCTATCATGTGTTTCCCCTGTGTCATGTACATAAGTACGAGAATCGATACTATGAACAGTCTGAACTACTCTGAAGTTCTGAAGAGAACAACTCGATCGAATCTCGCAAAACTTAGTTGACTTTTGTTAACGTAATAATTTAAGCGCGTGAATAAGTAGTTTTTATTTAATCGAGTTGTGACATGTGCGAACCGTATATTATTATCGAACAAAACAAAGATTTTACCAAATTAAAGGACAAATGAAATTTAATCGAATTGAGTTAACGTGAATTCACTCATTAATGAGTCATGTACATATATTTAATTCCAATAGCGAAGAAATTAATGACTGTAAGCAGATAGCTAACTCCAGGTAAATATTATAATTATAATTATTAATTAATGTATATCTTTCTCTGTAAATAAATTGTACATACTCGAGTATACGTGAGTAAATTTTTTGGATTTGACATTTTCATATTTGCAATTTACATGTATTAATTAATATGATCCATGTTCATATAGGTACTTAAGTACATTGATTATGCATTGATTACAATTAATTTTTTTAATAATGTTGTGTTTCCAATTTATTTTTTGACAGGTACGAATCGTGACTACAATATATACAAGCATGGGGAAATTAGGTTTTATAGTATTAGTTGCTATATTTGGTTCTCTAAAGGAATCCCACTATCCCAAAGCATTCGCTTACAAGGAAGATATAAGAAAAAACTTGAAATATTATGAAATTTTAAATTCCATTGACTTGACTCATCATGTCGTTAAAAGAGGAATTAATCCGAGTCCACATCCTTATAATCACATTAAGGAACTTCAATTTAAAACATTAGGAAGGGATTTTCTACTAGTCCTCAATCCAAATAAAGCAATCTTTCATCCTCAATTTAAAGCTTTTGAAATTGGTCGAGATGGCCGAGAAACTCCAATACTAATTGGTAAACCTACATGATTAATCATTAATCATTACAGTACTAACTTGCCTAAAAAGTTTTCTAATGATACATAATTTGGATTTTCAGATCGCGATAGTTTTTACGAAGGTCGAGTCTATGGTGAAGATGATTCGGATGTGAGAGCACACCTAGAAGAGAATGGTGTTATGACTGCCACAATCACAACAAAAAATGAAACTTACCACATTGAAGTACGGAAAACAACAGACTATGATAATGCATATTACGAATAAGTAGTGTAAAATGTACTTACATTTGTTATTATTCTACGATTGTATATTTATATGTAAGTATATTATAATTCTTTATATTATCTAGCCATCTTGGAGACATTTAAGAAACGGGGATCATCTCACAATGATAACTTATAAAGCTTCAGATGTGAAATATTCGTGGGATAATGATAATGATCCCGGGACGCCGAACGTCCCCGTGTGTGCATATGTGAAAGAGGGGGTCATGAATGTAACAAGTGAAGGAGTGGAAGGAGGACCCGATTCGGAACCAGACTATGAATCCATTTTGAAAAGATGGAAAAGAGATGTGAGTTTGTCGGAAAGACGTTCTCATGCTCTTCGACCTCATAAAACTCGTTGCCCTCTCCTACTTGTGGCAGACTATCGTTTTTACAGAGAAATGGGTGGCTCTAGTAATAAATCAACCATCAATTATCTCATCAGTTTAATCGATCGTGTAACTAAAATCTATGAAGAAACACAATGGAGAGACAAGTCAGATGAAGTTGGTTTCGATGGTATGGGATTTGTAATCAAGAAAATTGTTGTGCATTCCGAGCCTACTGTAACCCAACATGGAGAACTTCATGTAAGCTTTATTTTAAAAGTTGAAACAAGTCATTTTGTAATTTTGTGTATAAATTGGATATGTTAACAATTACTTACTTTTGTCTAACTAACTTTTTAGTACAATATGCACATGGACAAATGGGATGTTCGGACATTGTTGGAAGTCTTTAGTAGAGAATATACACATAAGGATTTTTGCCTAGCTCATTTGTTTACTGATATTAAATTTGAGGGCGGTATTCTTGGACTAGCTTATGTTGGTTCTCCACGAAGAAACTCTGTTGGTGGAATTTGTACTCCTGAATATTTCAAAAATGGTTACACACTGTATTTAAATTCTGGATTGAGTTCATCACGAAATCATTACGGACAGCGAGTTATTACTCGGGAAGCAGATTTAGTCACCGCTCACGAGTTTGGTCACAATTGGGGCTCTGAACACGATCCTGATAATCCAGAATGTGAGCTATTTTCTTTAGTGATGTTACTGTTATCATTTAAGAATGAATTTACTGAAAACATTTACTGCACACGTTAAATAATTAAACAATATAATTTTCCAGGTTCTCCAAGTGCTAGTCAAGGTGGATCTTACCTCATGTACACATATTCGGTTTCTGGATACGATCTGAATAACAAGGCAAGTATTTCGTTAGTCATTCATCTGACTCTCGTTTTTTTGGAAACAAAGATATTTACAAAAGCGGTCATGACATGGGTTTAATGGACTTGGTCTTATTATTTATGCTTACTTTAGAGATTTTCTCCATGCAGTTTACGTTCCATTCGTAAAGTTCTTCTCACGAAATCTGAGAGATGCTTCTCGGAACCAGAAGAGTCATTTTGTGGAAATTTACGAGTTGAAGGAAGTGAACAATGTGATGCTGGTCTCCTCGGTACCGAAGATTCAGATAATTGTTGTCGCCCAAATTGTACTTTACGGCCAGGAGCAGTTTGCAGGTACATTTACATTTCAAATTTTGACTGTATGTTTAGTGTATAATAGTAGTCTGCTACTGCCTATAACAAGTTTTTGTATTTATTTCTAGTGACAAGAATTCTCCTTGTTGTCAATCGTGTCAATACATGGGACCTGGAGAGAAATGTAGAGAAGCTCAGTTAGCAACATGTGAAAAGGAAAGTTTATGCACTGGCAATATTGCAGAATGCCCAAAATCTAATCCTATGGCTGATGGAACTGTGTGTTTAGAAAAAGGACAGTGCAAACAAGGACGATGTGTTCCTTATTGTGAAACATTGGGCAAACAAAGTTGCATGTGTGATAAATGTACGTACTTTGATCGCTAAAAGATCCAATTAACTCAAATTTACTAACATGTGTGTGTCTGTGTATTTAAAGTTTAAATTTTAAACATTTAAAACTTTTTATAGTGGAAAATGCGTGTAGACGCTGTTGTCGTGTTCATCTGAACGCTACTTGTTATCCCCTCGAACCTTATGAAACGCTTCCCAATGGAACTCCGTGTATTCAAGGAATTTGTAACAATGTAAGTGAAATAATTGTAAAAAAACTCGAAAATATTGAATATTTTCCAAAAGGTAGTCATAATATTGAGTACAACTCTTTTGTAAATAAACAGGGTCAATGTGAGCGGACCGTTCATGATGTTGTGGAGCGTTTCTGGGATATCATTGAAGACGTAAGAAACAACTTTCTATTAATGAATAACAAATCAGACTGTTCAAGTCTCACCATTCAGTACAATTTTTGCAATATACTCACAAGTGTACTTTGTTCAATATTTCAGATTAATATTAATCGCCTATTGAAATTTTTGAAAGACAACATCATCTTTACAGTTGTTTTGGTTGCCTCTATTTTGTGGATTCCGAGCAGTGCCATCGTCAGTTATATCGACAGACGAAGTCATAAATTGGTATAGCATAAAATTTGTTTTTTAAATAGTTACAATACATTTCATTCCTAATTTTCCGTATGACATTAAGTAATAATTTCACTGTAATATTAATGCGGAATAATTAAATAATATAGGCTTTAGAGGAAGATGATTGGTCTAGAAATAAGACTGATCTCATTCATCCAGCCGACTCTCGTCCTGTGATTTACATTAGACCGAAATTGGGTTCTTCAGACCATGGTTTTGGAATTAATCAGTGAACACTACCAACAAAATTTTTGTTGTTGTTTTTTTATCGGTATTACGAATACCACTTTTCGAATTTTGTATCTCCAAATTCTCAATGGGAATTTCTCATCGCCAGTCTCGAAAGATTTTTGTGCTTATCTTCTCTCCGCACATGACACAACTACAAAGAAAATAACGAACACGCAATGTTCACGTTTCTCCCAAGAAAATTGCCATTGAACTTTAGATTTAGATAACAGAGAGAGAGTGCAGAGGTAATTACATAATAGTACTTACAGAAACGTATCATGTATTTAAGAATTGTGATTTTAAGACATTTAAAGATGGCATTTCTTCATTGAAATGGTTACAACTTTATCTACTTGAATTTTTGTTGATTGTTTTTTATTCGAAATGTCTATTCATAGCCATATAGTTACTATTATTACTTTGATGTTTTTGAAGTATGTATTTATGGAGGTATAGATATTAGATTTGTGAATGATTTTTTTAGAAAATCAAAGCAAACTGTTCGCTATAATTTTCTAGTCACTTTTATTTGTATACTCAATCTATTATCCAATTACTTACAAGAGAAATAAGTAGGTTTAAAAAATCAATACTGAAGTACTTTTTTTGTGTTGTTTTTATGATTCCTATATGGGCTGACTTTCTGTCATTGTACAAATTTGTTTTTAATTATAATATCCATAGGTAGTATTCGCAACTATAATTTCGTGTAATGAGATATTGAATGACAAGATATTATTCGTCATCCATATTGTACGAAATTCAGCTATGTACTTACATTTACTTATGGCATCTTTTTTTGCTCAATTAGCTGCAAAATACAAAAACATTGTAACATTTGGGTTCTCTAAGTTCTTTGTATTTGCTCTGTTTTGTATACTTATTTCAAACTATTTAATATACCAAAGTCGACTCATATACGTGTAGACTATGACATGTTTTGATGATTTTGACAAATTTACGCATATGTAGATCGAACTTGTTACTTGTGTGTTAATCAATAAATAAATAAAGAATTGTTTTTTATGAATTGCCTGTTTAAATGCATCATCATCTCTCAAACGACTTCTGCCACGTACGCCTGATGTCTTCGAAAATTGCATTATGACGACATACACTTTCAAAATAAACGGACGAGTAAAACTAATTTGTTGAAGTATCTGTAAAACTTTTATTTCCGAATATAAAAGTCGTAATATATTACTGAATTTTACATATAACATAACTTTAATAAAATAAATAATAAATAAGTTCAAAACTATTGTAGCTTTTATCATAAAAGTATCATAATCATCAAGTAAATAAGTCATTTAACATATATAGACAGATGCTTAAACTATTACCAAGGAAAAAATATTTATTATTTTGTAAACGAATGTTTCAATTTAAGATACGATAACTAACCTATTGTATTTCTACTTTAACTTTATACTGCTATTATTTTAGCCATTTTGCCTACACTATTACTGAAAATGTAATTATTATTTTATTGATACGGTGCTGTGCCTTACATCAAATAAACAATTGATTGATTAACATATAGGTATTACATTATCATTATCCGCTCACAGGTCACAGATTATGACTACACTTTCTCTCAGGCAAGTAAAGTTTTCATTTAACATAGTAGATATATGTGTTACATAAGCTTACTAGGGCTGCCAGGTGTCCAGATTGACCCGGATCCCGGGCACATGTAATCCGTGACCAAGACAATGTTACAGTAAACCCGGCACTATATAGATATAATCGCTTTTATATTTAGTGTCTCGTACAAAAAATTCCCGGAATCCCGTATTCACACTTTAGAAATCTGGGCAGCCCCATATATAAGCCACAGTACAGATTCGAGCTAATAGGTTGTTGTTTCATTAAAAAATAAAAACCAAAAATAAAAACAATATGAAAAAGGAAACGAAATGCAAACGTACACACAATATAGACGACTACACTACACACACACACACACCGGAAATATGAAAATTTCCTAATTTCGTAAGTTATTACTATTAAACCAGTATTTCATTGTAAACAAAATCTTGACGAAACGGAACATACTATACTAACATAACTACAAATTATGAATAAATGATCATTTAGATACACTGTACAGTGATCATATTTCATATTCTAGGTATTTATAATCATATACAGAAGTTAGACTTCACACGGAATTTTCAATAAGTTTCTGTCATTTGTACATTGTTTTGACATTATAGCTCAACGAAAAAAAGGATGATTCCTTAAAGCAGTACAATGGTCAACTAATAAAAAACTGAAAAGGAATTACATTAACTAATATTATTAGAAATAAGTTACACACTAATCTAAACTAGATTCCAACACATATTTTTCCAAAAAAATAAACTCATTGAATCTATTTTACATTGTAATCAGTATTTCCAATTTATTTTGATAAGATTATGTAGCAAATATTTGTTACGCAAGTTTTCAAATTTTTCTCATTTTATGCGCAATCATTGATATCTAATTATTACTACAATTAATTTAATAGAATTAATTTAATAGAATTAATTTAATAGAATTTAGCCTTCTCTACTCTTTTCACTTGATTACGGTAAAATTCATTTCAAAATGCCGACAGCAAACTCGGTCTCATATTTACAATAAATGTCCTCTTGTGTCTTCGTAAAAATTAGTTTTTACTGTTTTTTAGGTAACCATATGGTCATAGTTCTGACCATTGACTTTCTCATCAAAACTTCAGTTATGAAATCAGTAAGTCCCTATTTATTAATCTCTATACATTCACAAAGTCGTAATATATTTCATTTCCACATAGTTTATTAGGCTAATGTCTAACAGTATTACTATAAATGTTAAACGGTAGTGCGATCCCTCGTTTGATTATGTACTTACTATATATGTATGTACAAAACTTGCATTTGTACGACACAATTGTAGCTATATAGCAGGCACAAAGTAAACTTGTATTTTTAAAAAAAAATTACTACCTACTTAACAACTGTATTATTTTCCAAAATATGCCTCATGTACGTATCAAGTGTTCACGATTGATTCGGTATTTGTCCTCATTTTCTTATTGCTCATTTATCATGTTATATTTATGTACAAAATTTTTAAAGTTTTGTTTTACATATATAATATATATTATAGTATATTAGTATAAATTACATAAACAGCTGATAAAAATGTCATAAAGCTTTGATTTTCCTCCTAAAAAATTCTTTTCAAAGTCTAATGAAAAATCTGTTTCACCAACACTGTGCCGACTCAATGTTATGTCAATTATGAATTTAGATATTTTTTTAATTTCTTGTTATATCATAACTACAGTAGTAACAATTACTATTTGTAAACGTCTTTTTACAAAGACAATTCATAAAATAGTTCCGCATATACATTGTGAAATAGATGATCTGTTCTCTATACAGTATAGTATTATATATTTTGTATAAATTTATACTCTAATCTAATATCCGTTGTATTCTTTTGTCATATCTACTATAATTATAATATATTTTAATTTTTACCCTAATTAAAATTCAGTAGCATTATACTGTTTAATAGTTGAACTTTGAAGCATCTCGATAAATATATTCAAGCATTATACATACTGTTTTGTATAAAATATCAGGTTGTTAAGTAAGTTGAATATCTAATATAGCTGCTTTACGCGTTTTCAAAGAATTCTACTCCTAGAGTATAATAATACTTGGAAAACAAAGGTTACATATTGCGAAAAGTACGCAACAGCGTACACAAGTATATATATATACTACCTAAGTATATAATATATGTGTTTTGTATAAAAATCGAGAATTAACAAAACAAAACATTGTAAAGATGAAAGCGTACAACCTTACTCTTGTATTTGTTGTTGTCCTTTCATATTTTATACAATTATAACTATACTTGTATTTCTTGTAGGTATACTTGCAAATAATATAATATGTATGTATGAAATTCAGTATGAGTACAAAATAATTTTGAACATAAATAATTTCGTTTACAGAATTGTAATAAAAACAAGGAAAATAATAATGCACAGTATTATCTGTTAATTTGCCTTTGCAGTCACAAATAATACGAGTTTACAAAGATGAAGTACAAAGGGAGAGAACTACAACATACAAGTATATATAAATGTGTTGTAGAAACTAGTTATGATTTTACACATGCAGTTCTAATTCGTAATATAAAACGTAGACGACTTGTCATTAGAACAAAGGAAAACAGATAATAACAAATATATATTATACACGTACGTCTACGTTTTATATAAGATGTACTTAATTACATTTATTAGCATTATTGTATTTTGTTTTGTTTACTTAGCTCTCATAGTCAGATGACATTGGAAGGAGACTGATATGAGGGTCTTCGTCACTTTCCCTATCTGTCTTGTCTAGGTTTTCAGTTTTTACCAAACCAAACTGAGCAATGAGTTGGAAGTGAATATCTAATAAAAACGATTCAAACACATCAATCCACCATTACATTATTATCACAGTAAAACTAACAATTATTATTAACTTGTGAGTACAAAATGCTTTATCAACTTTGAATCTTTCATACCTAACGATGGAGCCTCCTTTTCAAAATGAACGACACGGCTAATGAATGCACCCAATCTGAGTAGAACATCTGTGAAGATTTTCTCTTCCCGTCGAATGTAGGGGCGACGGACGTCGTTTAGCTGGTAAGGCGTCATGTGGACGTGCAGCTACCATTAATAATTAATAGTAGAATTAATAAGTAATATTGCTTTCCTATTCTGTATTATTCGTTTAACCCTACCAAGTGCAACCCTATTTTGGTCGCTCAAATCGCAATGTGTTGACAATTGTCAGCATCTCGAATTTTCAAAAAATTTATATTAAGGAGCAGATTGCCTTCGAACCCAAATTTTACCTTACTTAAAACAACTTTTATAGTATAACCTTGGGCTTGTAAATTGTATACCAGCCCTTGAAAACCTTACTAAAACCTGAAAATCTCAAAATATATCAAAAAAGTGTTAAAATGAAGTGGTTACGCCAAGCAAAATTTTGTATGGTTGCACTCAAGCGGCCCCTTAATATTTTCCCATAGGGATTTGGGTTGCCAAGAGAATAGATTTTTTAAATTTTGAACTTTAACATGGGAAATTCTTTCAGTGCCTGAGATTTTAATTGCTCACAATTTAACTACAATCAAATAAAATCTGAAAAAATTAGAGTGTGTTCAGAATGAAATTCTGTACAAATACCAATTTTTTCAGATTTTTTACTCAAAATTTCTAATAGAAACTTATTCGCAGAACAACGGATGTTGACATTTGTCAACACATTGCACCTGCTAGGGTTAAATGATAGTAGTATATGATCTCATAAGCTAAACTTTTGATCTCATTAACTATTATTCTTATGTATTAGAAATACAAAAACAATGCAATACCATAGGTTACGATTAAATATTCAATGTTATATGTACCCGGATTCCAGTTCTTGTCAAAGTTTCTAGTAGAGATCTAGATGTAATCCACGTATTTTTCCCACCATTATGTCCACCATCAAGCCAATGCATGTGGTCAATACTTCGCAAAAAACCTTCCATTGATCGGTCATCAGGTGTTAGAGTCTGTAGAGTCAATACGAATTTTAATTCGGAACATGTTGATGTGTGAATCACCCTCACACACATGTCTTTACGCATAATACAGAAATGATTTTTCTTTTTTACAATCCATAATTAAAATATTACCTTTATATAATGAAGTTCGTAAATGAATTGATTGAGCACCACGCATCCTTTACTAAAACCAACAAGGCTTATATGGGCTCGTTCCAGATGGGGATTTAAGCCTGTAGAAATGACATTGGATCAAAAAGCATTAGACCCGTCATAAATCATGATACAATATAGAAACATTAAAATTAACATTCCCAACTTACCAGCGTCTGTTTTATTTGTAACAACACCATTGGTCCCAGTATTATCTTCAGTCGTAGTGGACGATACAACGGAGTCTTCTTCTTCCGAAGTTCTAGTGCGAAGAACTTCATTATTCCCACTTGCTTCCCGAGCTTTTGCATTTTGCTCAATGAGAGATGATAGATCTAGAGATCAAATATGTTTTATGCATAAAAATATGATTTGTCAGGTCTTTGGAGTTGTTTTTTAAAATGAATCTTATTATTATTATCCTTACTTTTAAGAAGAAGCTCCAAATGCTGTAGTGCAAAGTTATTGGGTGTGTGTTCTGGATGCCCAGTATTGCTGTTGTATGGTACGAAGTTGTCAAAGCTGTAAGAAAAGGAACAAACGATAGAGTCAATGATTATACGTATTATATCAATATTATCCATGAAATTCGTTAATTGTAAAATACTAAAGTTGCATTAAGTTTTGAAAATAGTAAATTGCAATTTACCAACTGAACATGTAAACTTGCATTCGGACGGGACGTACAACAACAATATGCTAGAATGTAAAGAATTTCCTTTCTCGTTATACATTGTTTAGATTTTAGAATTAAAGCAATGAAATTTACATAAATACTTAAACAACCAACTATATATATTTATGTTATTTCAAATTACGTGAGTCGGAAATTGTCGTTGAAGAATTCGAGCGATATTCTCCAAATTCCATTCCACGTACGTCTTGTAGTCTCCATTATTTCTCATCATCTCCTCAGTATCCTATATTGAACGTCAACAATAGTTTACTCAAATTCGTCATCAAACAATATTAATGTACACACATATATTTAAATTATTTACATATATCGTCTGTTAACTTCACAAACGAACTATAAGGATTTTCCTTAATTTGCGGAAATGCGACTACTGCGTCCGTCTTCGTGGGTAAAATTCTGAAAAAATTCAGGGTGACA
>JAIUND010002766.1:0-20031 GCA_034699125.1 Gisinianus flammeolus | reverse complement strand
CTTTTTTGCGAACTCTGTTGTATAGCTCGGAAGTGAGAGGGTCTCTTTATGAGTTGACGGAACTAACACAAATTCTTTACTCATTTCGGGGACGAGACGAACACGAATAGAAGAAAAAGCAGTTGTAGCACAAAAATACTTAAGTCTCTCTGCGACTGAGACTATATTGCATTTTTCCTAGAGTTCCGGATAATTTAATGAAATAGATGGCTGGTGTCTCTTTTCGTTTGCATGCGTAATTTCACTATACTTTTGAAACTTGTTACAGGAGGCCACCAATTGGGCCTCCTGTCCCTTTGCTCTTCGTCAGGCTCCTCCTCACCAATTTCTGCTGTGAAGATCTGCCGCACATCACAGCCCCAAAATGGAGAGCAACCCCAAGGATTTCTCTCAATTGTCCGAGCGCGACGACAATAGTATCGCACATATCCACATCCCCGGCGCGTCAGATGACGACCTTTTCCAGCTCAGTGCGGCCGCGGTCCTCAACAACATTAAGGACCGCAAGTTGGACGTCCCTTAAGCTCAACTGCTGGATTGTGTAGAAGGGGCTCTAACGGATTTCAAGACCGTTTGCATAAGCTGGGACGTTGTTTTGGAGCCAATTTTGGCGCTCAATTTTTCCTTTGGCTTTGGTGGGAGCGTGAAAGTGTATGCCCGATCAGAACTATGATTTGGCGGGTTGGCGAACTTGGAAATACAGAAAAATTCCGATTACGCGGAAGCGCTAGATGGACTTTTGGTCGAGTCGCGGAATTCGGAGCTCGTGTCCGAGTTTCGCGCACAAGTCCGCCGCAATGAGGAGAAAGTGGAGGCAGAATGGATGAAAACGAGTCAACAACAACAACAAAATGGAGGAAAGTCCAAACTGTTCATGAAACTGAATAAACTGTTGGAGCAACAGTACGGAAATCGGCGCGGTGAGGCGGCAGCGCCGATCGGCTTGGATTTACTGCTGGTGCCATTTGGGGCTTTGATTGGCGGGGTTTGGTGTGGAGCCCTCCAGTTCTTTGTAGTCGAATTTTGGAGTTATGAGTCAACTTGCTTGCGCAAGCGCAGAGGAACCAAGAGGATGATGACAAGGGGTCCGGGTTCGAATCCTACTGGAGGCAGTATTGCTAAAGAGGCAGAACTCACCTGAAGAGGACATATAGCGATGTTTTTGGAGAAGAGCAGTTTGAGTTTGGACGAACCATAAGTACCACGCAATCGCAAGCGCAATATAGAAATACAAATAGCGTTTTCAACGGATCTTAATGACAAAATGAAGGGGAGGCTTGAAAAAACTAAAGTCAACAAGATTTTGGATTTAACTGTGGGAATTGTACACTTATCAATTGATATCTACAAGCAAAGGAAACCGGAGCATGAGATTTCAATGTCAATTTCAAGGAATTCAAAGGGAAACATGTTCATATATATAAGCATCAATTCATCATCAATTCATTTAAAAAGGCGCATTCAATCCAGCTCATCCACAACGCATGTGGTATTACATATAGGTACTTATATATATATTAATTATATATATATGCAGAGAGAAAATAGAAAATACATTTTTATGTCTCCACATCATGTAGTGTACATAATATAATATATATATTCATTCATTTGGTGTGTGGTGATCAAACCTCAAAGCACCGTGATTAGTTTTAATGAAGTGAATATCTATCTATAAATATGTTGTGAAATTCATTTGAATTGCACAGTGATGAAAAAGTATATAATTCAAAACAAATTTTCTGCCTCAGAAAATTAATGCTAATTTCCGCTCTCAAGTCTGAAAATTGTTTACACTCAATTTTATTATTGCGTATATATAATTCAGATGAATTGAATTGAATGGGGAAAACATTTCCGGACTTGTGGAAATGTGTGCTGTTTATATAATACAATTCATTCAGATGACTCGGAGCATATATATATATATATAATTTCCTGGATCTGATTCAATTTTAATATGTACTTTAATAGTTCATTAGAATTATAGACTAATATATATGCTTTTGTCAGCCACGCGTTTCTTCATTATACTATATATACCTATTAGTAGAAAACCAGTACGTGGAAAAGCTGGCATGGTTCCACATTTTAAATTCCAATTATGTGTGCTTTATATTTCCTAGAGCTGTGACGACTGCGTCCGTGTCAATATCCAATATCCACACCAGAGGTAATCCCATGACCGGGGATTTCTCAGCGAGACGCGTCAACGGGGTACATTCAAAAATTCGAATTTTTTGTTTCTGCACTTTTTTCAATCGTTTCCCACTAAATCGACTGTGGGGATTCTGAATCCGAAGTCGGATTTTGAAAATTGTGAAGTTTTGACTTGTTTTTTGATTTTATTGTTTTTTTTGGAATTTCCAAACGGTGACCAATTTTTGCCTGGTAAAGTCAGTTTAGGGGTAACAAAATATGGGGATTCCGAATCAAAATTTTGACTTTTTTGACCCAAAACCGTAAATTTGTTTTAAAAAAATGGATTATGGGTCAATTCGGAATCCTCATACTTTGTTACCTCTAAACTGATTTTACCGGTCAAAAATTGTTCACCGTTTGGAAATTCCAAAAAAAACACAATAAAATCAAAAAACAAGTCAAAAATTCACAATTTTCAAAATCCGACTTCGGATTCAGAATCCCCGCAGTCGATTTAGTGTTAAACAGTGGAAAAAAGTGCAGAAACAAAAAATTCGAATTTTTGACGGTACCCGTCGGCGGCGCGTCTTACTGAGAAATCCCCGGTCGCCGACGCACCTCTGATCCATACAGTATCGAATCCGTGTTTATATACTCCATTTCCTCCATTGTTCACCCATTTAAACCGCTCTGACCTCGTCATTAATCGTTTCTTGATAGTTGTGAGTTGTTGTTGTTGATTATTTCGACTAGGCTTCCGCGTTTATAGACAATCTTAATTAAAGTATATTGAACTCAACGTCTCCACACACTCAAACAAAAATAATGACTCTATTTTGAGTATTTAAGAAACTGTTCCCACGTTCAAAATATTCAGTTTGCCTTTTCAATTTACAATTTCCAATATATACTTAAAGAGAGACGTCCATCGATCGATCAAATCATCACACACATTTCCCAGTCAAAAATATCATCATGAACTTCAGATTTGCTGTCCTTGTTATCATGGCGTTCCTCGTCGCCTCTGCCACTGCTGTAAGCTTATAATAATATATATTTCTTTTATCCGTGATATCTGTGATGTATATATGCCTTATAATTATATTAATAATTGTATCAAAAATCCTGTATTTTTTTGTGAACATAATTTTGTATTTGAATCTAATATTTTTTTTGTGACTTGTGTGTGTGTGGTTGTATATTATATAAATTCTTCACAGATCCCGGCGGCCCCACCGAAAGAGAAATTTGGTACAATTGCCGGCGGTAAATGATCTTGGCTTTTTATATATATAGTCCTGACGCTGCGTTTATACCACACAACTGATGGAGTTTTTGACATGAATATCGTCTTGAAGTCTCAATTAAACAACATTCTACATGTATATACGAACTAAATTTTAATCCAGCCAAATTTTATATATGAAATCGCCATTCCCTTTGAAATTTGTTAATATATAATAACCCGTATTTGTGGAATATGTTATCTAGAAATTCCGTTCTTTGTTCTTTATATGTAAAAAAAAAAGAATTAAAATATAGGTGTGAAATGACTTAAATTTTGCTCACACCAAAACGAATATCAATTTTTGTTTCCGATTTTATCTATAGTGCACGTTTGACGTTTTAGTATAAAAACTTGTCATTCTATCTATATAGTGCCAGTTTTAGCATAAAAATTTGACATTTTGTCTATAAGTGTGCGTTTGAGCATGAAAATTTCCAAATCCCGCATTTTAATTCCAAAAAGTTACAATTTAGAAAAGATTCCACACATTTTGTTCTTTTTTGTCTTGTATACTTATTCATCTTTCACTTTGGCTTGAACCGAGTTCTTACCAAAATGGCTGTGAATGATGTCCCATAGCCATCCATGACTTTACATATATATAGTCATGCGGGTATATAATTATTGGCTCTGTGTCTTGAACTCGCTCACAGAGGTGGACCATTGATTTTAATAAACATGAGATTTGCTATATACTCCTTGAATTGACAATAAAATGGACTTAAATATTCCCAAAACGATCGACCAATGACGTTGCCTTTTTGCCCACACACTTGTTCCTAAATTAGGTCAAGGTCAAGGACTCATTCAATGAATTATAGAAAGGAAACCAAAAGTGTCCATGTCCCATTTCCTCTGTGGTCTGAAAGACGAATTCGATTTTTATTTTCCATGTGCATCAATAAAACTTGTCGTCATGTGTGCATGGCGATGATGAGACGAGTTGTCTCGGAATATATATAACAGTATACTCTCAAATGTCGTTGGGACTTTGCATGCTGGAAGAATAATGTAAATGGGATTATTCTGTTTTAACCCTGAAATATTGCACCGCGGTATATATCTATGCCATACCGAGGTTCAAAAACGCTCCGATATATGTCATACCGTCATACTTCCAGGCCTGATTATATAATAGACTATATATATATATGGCATATATATGCCTTTCCAACCATGCACACGTTTCTTCATTTTCATTGGTATAGGGTTCATTTTCATTTTGTCTCTTAAGTTCACAAAGGAACTATAACGATTTTCCTTAATTTGTGGAAATGCGACTATATACTGCGTCCGTCTTTGTGGGTAAAATTCTGAAAAAATTCAGGGTGACAGAAAATGTCATGGCAGACAATAATGTCGAAGGACCCAAAACTCCATCTCCAGCCATTTGACCTTTGGAACAGGTCAACGAAATCAAGGAAAATAATTATAGTTCATTTGTGAACTTAGCAGATGATACGTATTTTAAATATTTATTTGAAAATTAATTTAAATTTGTGGATTGAATATATATATATGTCACGGTGACAAAGAATGAGCTCGTTAGAAAGCGGGAAAATCAATCAACAATCAAATTTTTTAACCACAAAGCGATAAAAAGGGAAATCCCAAAATAGAAATATAATATAAGACACATAGACACGAGAAAATTGCACCTTTATTCTTAGCCATTATTGTAGTACTTATTCACTTAAATTCCATGTTGTTTCGATCGCGCATCTGTTCATTTCAAATTCTAAAGGATTAATTTGGGATTTTCCCCATACTTCGTATAGTCATTACAGAATGCAAGATTCCGCAGACGAGGAGTCTATTATTTCTATTGAGAACTGTTCGGCTGGGAATGTTTCTATGTCTGGCGATTCCGATCAATTTGTTGTGGTACAAATCCATTTTTCTAAATTAAAAATATACCTATTTCTATATTATCATTGTTGAAGTACATGCACATAGTATGGATTACTATACTTTTATTTTATTCAGGCTCAAGATTATGAAGACGATTCCATTTTGGGCCCCAAAACAGGGAAAATCGGAGATGATTCACCAAAATTGGACCCAAAAACAGAGAAAATCGGAGATGATTCACCAAAAGTGGACCCTTCAACGGCAGTCAAACGACGGAAACTGATGGATGCTCCAAATCCTCTGGAAGAATCGAGGGAAGGCGGCACTTTTGACAATGCTCTGGTATAAGATTTAAACATTTTAATTGCTATTCAAATTAAAAAATTCCTACATAATTAAAAGGAACCGCGTGGTTGGGTATTTGAATTGTTACCTGTGTTCAATACATGTGATTTCGACCCATGTATATGTACGTTTACGTTTTGGATCCAGGTTTGGAGGAAATTGGCCGAGTTTTTGAGCTACAAAGACATTCGAAATTGCCGCTCAGTCTGCCGGACGTTCAACGCTCTCGTCCTCCGAGAAACGGGTTTTGGCGCGAGAACTCAAATTCACCTATCCAACAAGATTTTAAAGACAAAGACAAGTAGAGAGCCGAAACTCAAACCGAAATCGTCATCACCGAGGAAACTGGGTGCCTGGAGTTTTCCTTGGACGACCAGTCCAAGTGATAGCTCTCCTGACCCTGACCCTGATGCTGACCTTGGCCCTGACTCTGACTCTGACCCAGTCCCTGCTCCTGTCAATATTCAAGTACCCTGGAAACAAGTCCACATATCCACCGACTACATTCCTCTGGAGGAACTAGATACTCAGTGGACTCGGACATGGAGGGAGCCATTAAAGAATCTTAAAGGGACGGAGCATTTGACAATTACGGGCTTTCGAAGTCACTTCAAAAAGGTCATGTGCCCTCCGCTGGAGAAACTGTTGGAAACTCCTGATTCTCACCAGCTCAAAACTCTCAGATTATCCTTTGAGTCGTGGGAGAAAATCCAGGAGGAAAATGAACTGGAGAAAATCCGTCCGCTGGAAAAACAACTGAATTTGGAACAACTCCACATTCGAATCCTCCGATATTTTCCCGCTCAAATTTTGAATTTCCCCAATCTCAATCCCAATCCCAATTCAGATTCCCATGTGAGAAACACATGTTTGAAGCGACTGTCCATCAAGACCAAGTGTTTCCTCCAGATTGAAGAGAACATGTGGGATTTCCTGCGGGAACTTCAAAATCTGGAGGATTTCAAACTGGAATTGACTCCATCCGGAATGATCCCGCCAAACTATAATTTTAATGTTAATCATCCCCTCGAGGATATTTTTGGGAATCTCCCGCCATCTCTACAGAGACTCACGATGAGTCATCATCTTGGGCAGCCATTGAGCTCGACTCATTTCACGAATGATTCAAATTTAAATCCCGCCATCATGACTCAGCTGATTTTGAGGAAATGTAGTTGCATTGGGGACTTGACAATGGAATTTATTTGCCGGCATTGTAGAGCCCTGGAAATATTGAATTTGACGGGGAGTCACGAGATTTCCCATTATGGATTTACCGGGCGTTCCCTTCCCCAAAACCACTCGCCGTCCGAATTTTCACTCAAGGATTTGAAATGTACTTATATACCTAAAGGAAAACAACCTTGCATACATTTTGGCGGGCATTTCAAAATTTCTATCAAAGATTGTACACATTTGACGTATTTTTATTTCCACACAGGCATGAAATCCCTGACGCTCAAAGACTGCCTAATTTTGGACTCAACCGTTAAATACGCAATTGAATTTGAACATCTCATTTATTTGGATTTATCTCACAATTACAAAGTAAAAGGGTTTTTTCAAATTTCGTGGTCAAACGATGATTTAGACCAATTTGACTTGAATTTGTCCTGAAAATGATCAATTTGAGGAAATTTGACATTGAATTTGTGTGGAATTTGTCTTATAGAAATGACCAATTTGAGGAAATTTGACATTGAATTTGTATGGAATTGGTAATTGGTCCTAAAAATGACCAATTTGAGGAAATTTGACATTGAATTTGTATGGAATTTGTCTTATAAAAATGACCAATTTGAGGAAATTTGACCTAAATTGAATTCCTTTGACCGGTTTAACCTGAATATGACCTGGACTTTGCCACTTTCAAATGAATTTGACCCAAACTTGACCTGAACTTGACATGTGACATGAAACTGAATTTGGCCTGTCAGAATTTGGCCCTCTTAGAACTGAATTTGGCCTCTCATTTGACTAGTTTGATTTGCATTTGAGCACTTTGACCTGGATTTGACCAGTTTGACCGGGAAATTGATAACAAAATGCGGGTTTTGTTTCTCCATTATAGTTGACGCGTGAGGGTGCGTTGATGGCCTTGAGACAGAACCAGACGTTGGAGACTCTGCGGACTTCTCGATTCCGAGATGAAGATAACGATCTGTTTTACGGTATGAATGACGACGAGGACGATTTCCCCGGAATGGACGAGATTTCTCAATGGCACCAACTACAAAAACGTCTTGTGAGTTCTATACACAGAATAGTTTCCACAATTCCAGCAATTTAGCGTCAGTCCACTCAAACCCGACATAATAATAATAATAACAACAATAACAATAATAATAAAAATACCCGCGTTTCTCATTTTGATGTCGGTGTGTGGTGCTTATATATATTTTCTTCAAAATGCACACACAGGTGTCGGGGGAGCTGGATCACAATGAGGAGTACTCGTCAGAGGACTCGGACGCAAGTCGGATGAATAGTGCGGAGGACATCATTGACTATTTCATGCGACAACCGTACCCCACCAACTACGACGGATGACTTCTCCCCCTCCCTCCCCTCATTTCCATTCACCCCACACCCAATCCGAAACACGACGAGGACGAGGACACAAACATTTATCGTTTTACATACAGATGTGAATGGTTTACTTATATACATAATATTCAAAAATTAAAATCCCCTCTGAATTTGCTTGTTGTTGTTGTTGCTCTCCGAGAACACAAAATGCCAATAAAATAGTTATATGAACTTCATAAAGACGATCATTCGTCGTTTGATCCATGACAAACAGAGTTCTGTGAGGAAAGTGGCTGCGGAGACGCCCAGCGCCAAAATGACAAGACGAAAGAGAATGTGAATGTCCGAGTTGTCAAAGGACAGACTTTTGCAGTTGCCAGCCATCAATTCCTGCTTGCTTTCCTCCTCGCTGCTTCCATCCTTCTAACCACCATGAACATTTTTGATGGTCCTCTCGGTCGTCTGATTCCAGTTGAAACCGAAGCGGATCCCTTCCTATTTCTCCCACAGCCCGTACAGTCCCGAACTAACGAGAATCTTTATTCTCCTTGCCAACGGATTGTTGTTGTTGTTGTTATTTGGTTGATGATGATCTGTGGGGTTTCGGTCTGGGCCCAGATCAATTTCTTTAATGTTCCAACCAATGCCCTCTGCAAAGGATTCATCTGCTATTTTTCTATTGTGAGAATACACAGAATCCGCATTATTCTCCCGCTTCATTTCCATCCGGAAGAGTGTCCAAACGAATTTAAAATCCTCCGCTCGAACCATCAGCACAGTTTTCCCGGGACTCAAAAGCCGCTCCTTCCTGTGAAGGCGTTCGAGTAGTTGAGGAATGCAGGTGATGGTGGTCCTCTTCAAAATTCGGGCCAGTTTCCGGTATTCGGAACACACAGACAATTTCTTACAGAAATCCATTTCCTTGCGGATTTGGTATCCTTCCACACGATCCGCAAGAGTAGTCATCTCGTCCGCACAGTCGCTTCGACATTCCTGGCTGAGCGCAAAGAGGGTGGTCCAAATATCTGGTGAGTACGGGACTTCATCCAACACATTCTCCGCCAGAGATATGCCAAAAGACAAGGTTGTGATGGGGATTTCCTCATCGGGTGAGGGACAGGCGTAGTCGGCGGAGGGGAGGAAATCAATGGAAAACTCCTCCCCCAAAATAAACTGTTTGGACAGCGTCCAATTGGTGACGAATGGATGACTCAGCGTGTACTCGCACTTGAGGATTCCTCGATAAGCATTCGTCAGGATCAGACCCATCAAAAGCCAGCTCCCCAACAAAATCCTCCCAACTTTCCTTCTTCCCAACTCCTCCTCATCCTCATTTTGATCAGGAAGGATAATCGAAGAAGGAATTTCCTCATCACACTGCTCCAGCAAAATCCGGCTCATCCACAAACTGCTCGATGAAATCAATTCTAACATTGATATTTCCCTTCGTCCTGTGCCTGAGCGGTTTTTCTTCAGAAGCATCAGCTGGATTTGGATTTTCCCATGGACACTCAAGAAAAGGACGGTGGCCATCGAGAAGAGGGCGATGAGGGTCCAAACTGTGGGAGAAAAGAGCGAGACTTAAATGTTTAAGGACATTCTCAGAGGACGGACCCCATCGGCAGTGATGAATTTGAAGCTGGTGGATCCAGTCGGGATCCAATCACAGCCGTGACAATATCCTGCGGGTCCACCTTCGGAGTAAGACATTTGCTTTACAGCACTTTGCACGATCCTCAAGTCCGCATCATCATCATCTTCAATAATCGGAATGTTTGCATGAAGAGCGGAGATTAAGAGCAACAACGTGGTCGAGTACAAGCCCATCGCGTGGACACGAGCAAAGGGGGAGGAGCTACGCTTGTTCTGTAGACTCCTCAAGACGTTTTCCATTTCAAAACCTGCCTGAAAATTATGCAACCTGAAAATGATCTTGGGGCCTTGGATTTCCGCCACCCTCATCATTTCTGGGTAGCACGATGGATTTTTGATGAAGGGACTTGGAGGAAGCTGTGATTGTTGTTGTTGTGTTGTTGTTGTTGGGCAATGGAATTCTCCATGAAGGACTTGTGTTGGAGAACAAGTCAGACAAAAGTGGACCCCGCGGAGGAGGAGCACGTCAAAAGTTGAAGAGGGCACCGAGTTCGTTTGCAGTTCAAACACAAACAGGAGTACAAAAACCGAGGATGGACTTTTCCAACTCTCAATTTCCAGCTCCTTTTGGATTGTGGGTAAATCAAAGTACTGTTGATCCATCAAATGCACACTGAATGTCCGCATGAAGTCGTAGTTTGTGAAAGGGGACGTGTTTGGTGACGTGACTTTGACGAATTTCTGCAGGAAAAATGAAGTTTGCGAGACTGCTCAAAAAAATGATCCTACGTAATGTTAAATTATGTAAGTACTTTAGCGTTTTCGCCGATAAAAGCCATTCCATTGTGAGTATCGAAATATGATAGAAGCAAGCCCACATGGACGTTATATAAAACGTCCAGTCCATTAAGATGAGTGCTTCAAGTGAAATGGTGTTTGTTGCTTCATTGGAGTTGTTGAACATTTTCCTCAGTGTCCCCAGCTTAATTGAAATATAAAATGTAAACAGGAGGACATTTAATGGATTTTGACGAGTTCAAAAAGGGAGTTGGAAAATGTATAACACAACTGTGTGTGTTGTGGGAATGTTGGAAATTCGATTTCTGTTGTCACAGGTAAACATTGTGAAACCGAGCCCCAAAATTTGGGATTGGGGCCTAAAAATGAAGCCGAAACCGAATCTGAAGTCAGGGATTGAGATTGAGTATATATTATTAAGGGATCTCTTTAAGGTTCCTTTGTCCACTCAGGAGGAGGCGGAGGAAGGGCATAAGGACGTCATCAAGAGAATTTACATATTGATTTATATTGAGGGATTTATTTATATAGCACGCTTAATGTTCTCAATTACATACATTATTATTTGTTTATTTTGTTTTCTTTGTGGATATGGCGGCGGCAGGATTTGAATTTGAATTTGAAATAAATAAAACTCAATGGCAATATATGGCAGTCCACACTCAAGGGATTTGAATGCCAAATTCCGTAGTTTAATAAATTAAGTAATTTTGTACAATAAATTATATAGCAATGATATTAACGTTTTATTAATTACACTCCGGAATCATTCGGCTTTCTCTTTTGAATATCCGCTTCCGAATCAACATCATTTTCATGCGTGTGGTCCAAGGAATTTTGAATCACTTCCATCGTATTGTAAAAAATACCGTTTCTTTGACTCGGCGCTCTAATACTGACCGTCAGCTTGGCGGGAGGACGACGTCCGTCTTTGTCTAATATATATATACAGCAATCAGCAATCATCAATCAAAATCAAACGAGTACCACATTTTTGAACTTCCCACCAGTTTTTGTAATTTGTAATTTCTACAGTGCCATCTAAAGACTTTGCATAGAATTTGTAATGGGCCGGTGGAAAAAGGAAGTACCTGGGAAGATGAGTTTCTCAATCTGAGTGAAAGGGATCTCCATGGTGACGGTACACACGAACCCAACGAGCATCGAGATCACCACGTGAGCGAAAAAGAAGTTGGTCTGTGTGCACACACAATTCAAAATTCAAACGAGAGAATGTGAATGAGAATGAGCACCAACTTCAAACGGTCAATCATCAATGGAAATTCCTTGGTCTATAATTGAGGTGTGTGTGTGATTTGTAATGTGTACTTTATTACCATGGTGTAATTGTCGTATGTGATGGGTTGACGGAAACTCAAATGAAGGATCATTTGAAGATGAAGGGAGACCAAGTACACGGTGAAAGTGAGCCTTCCCAACGGCACAAACACTTTCCACGACAATAACGAGTTCACGAACCCGCCGTACCCATGAACACACCTTCAAAAGATAATCAATCCCAATGACAATCCCTTCATTTCCTACACATATATGCCTATATTTTAAGTGTTTTACAGCGGGAAATTTGAATTTTTGATTCTAATTCTGGTTCCAATCTTTTTTTTGTTTTTGGAACGTACAGGAAAATGATCCAAGAGACGGTCAAGCCCCATGCAAATCGACTGAGGGAAGCGTACAGGAATCGGTCCACATCCGGGATGGGCGTGGCTGGGTCAAAAAAGGGGAAAATACCATAGAGGACGGCGAGCGGGATGAGACTCGCAATGACCCAACCCACCCCTTGAACGACCTTTGAAATCCTTACTTTGACCCCTCGTGTCCGGAACAGGATATACCCCGCCCACATCCCCACCAAATATGTTTGAATTCTCGCCCAAGGAGTCATGTTGATATCCCGGAACCACCGCCCAAGGCTATTCACATACGATACGACAGACAATCCAATGATAACAATACATATTGCGCTTTGATTGGTGGCTTTGTGCGCATGTCCAGGACATGTGAAATATGTATACACATATATATATAAGGAAATTCAAAAAAATGTGACGTACTCCCGAGTTCCAATGGTGGTGGGGGTGGAGTCCAGGTAGTGCACCAGCAAACCGGGCGAGAGAATGGACAGGAAAGTGACCACGCCCATTAACATGGTGCCCGGGACGCGCCATCTCCACAATGGGTAAATTAGGAATGGGGAGATGATGAAGAACTGCATATCATTGGCCAAATACCACGCCTCCCCTTGACACTACATCCATACATTCAAGTTCAAATTCAAATTTGGCGGTCCATGATTGATTGACCGGAAATGACAATGTTAAATATTACCATGGTGTCGGTGTGAACGAGATTATTGACGTAAAGAATATTGGTCCACCAATAGTCCTTACAAAATCCGGACCAGTTGTCCATAATGAACCAGTAAGGGCCACTCCCAAGGTACGGGAAGAGCGTGGCCATGATGGCCACTAAAATGGCGTACGTTGGCGTCAGCCTGCGCAAAGGACAAACAAACATTTGAATTGAAATTGAAATTATAAATTGACAACGGAAAGAATACCAATATTGGCGGGGGTTTTAAATGCTTGGATTGTGATTTGTGGGATGTAATACATAGAAAATATATACATATAGAAATTAAACGTTACCGTAAATAGCGATGGACATAAAACATGGGGAGGTTCAAACGTCCGTTCGTCCTCTCAAATTTCTTGAATAAATTGTAGGTCACCAAAAGGCCGCTCATGACGAAAAATGTGTCCACGGCAATGGAGGAATTGATGACGGTTAAAATGGTCCAATCCTCATGCGCCGTTTTGAAGTCCACCATGTTCCAGGCGGGAAAAAAGGAGACGACGTACCAGGTGTGACCGAGGATGACCCAGAGAGTACTGAGGAACCTCAGCCCGTGAAGGCACCCCAAATTATCCCCACTCGTTTTCGTGCTCAACCCTTTCCGTATGTTCCTCTGGAGAGAGAAGGCCAACACAAATTCCAAGGCTTTACCTATATATGTACAATAAACAATAAATTCCAGGTCAAGGTCAAGGTCAAGATCAAGGTCAACAGGTCACTGCGAAT
The DNA here is from genome assembly GCA_034699125.1 of Gisinianus flammeolus. NCBI lineage: Eukaryota > Metazoa > Arthropoda > Collembola > Symphypleona > Katiannidae > Gisinianus > Gisinianus flammeolus. Next base: position 6,383 of record JAIUND010002766.1, on the reverse strand, counting down.
GACCTTTAGATACAGAATAATACAGATAGGGTCTTGTAAATGTCAATATTTCTTCAAGTACTTATATTCATTTATATTACCGGGTTTTTTCTTGAGTCGATCGAAATCCGAGTCCCCAGAATTTCGGTCCAAAATGGTGTCCACGACGGTCGCGAGTAGAATGAAGACTCCAAGTGCCCCCAAAAAGCCCCTTAACGTAAGGTTAAGAATTGTATAGTGAAGACATACGTGGATTTGGTGACTAACTGATACATTGTAGGAATGGAAGCTTTGCTTTATTACATGACGGAATAATCTCCGTTATCAAAATCCGGTTTTTGATCGGTGTAGCAGGAGCTAATGAAGGGGTACAATGGGAAGGCGGGCATCAAGTCAAAGAACATCGTCAACACCGCATTCACATCCTCTTTTGAGCAGGAGGAGGGAAAACACGTGGCGATGGATGGGTAGATTCGGACCCCCGCCGCGATTTCCATCAGCTCCTACAAATTTAATTGGTGTGCATTCCAAAACAATTCCTCATTCCATTCCATTCCAGCAATTAATGACGAGTACTAGCAAAACAAATTGGACCCAAGAACTAAATTGAACCTAGTCTGAATTGTATCTTTTCTCATACCTACCAAAAGTTCGGACGGTGATGCGGAGTGTCTTGCTTGAGCACTCGTTTTATTGGGCCTCGGTCCGAAAATGACGTTACAGTAGCGCCCTTGGAAATTCGGTTCCAGATAGGGAAAAGTTACAGAAGGGTCCTGTCCAGCATCAGAGAGAGTGACGTTGGTGGCTCGGAGACCGACACACTCGTCATAGTCCCCCATCGCATTCACATGCCCACCTACCATTTTCAAGGGCCAATCCAGCAATTTAAGGGTTATTAATTTAATAGGTACTTACAGGGCTTTTTATAAAAAAAATATAGGTATGGTTTTTGCTGAAGAAAAAACTCACTGAGGATTCCTTCCAAAGGTTTCCCCCAGGCGTCGATCACTGTGTATATTCAACAAACATAGCAAGGTTTTGAGGTTTTGAGGTATGAAATTTCAAATTGAATGATTGGCGGCAAACGACTGACACAGACATACAACAAAATTACGGACGTACTGTGTAAAACCCAATTGGGTTTTTTATGAGGGCTGCGTATTTGATGGATCCATTCCAAGGAATGACCCAGACAGTTTGAGGAAATATTCATATTGGCCATCAAATCGGCTTTGGTGTCCTCGCTCAGGTTCAGATTCAAAATCTCCCGCATGTACGACGGTGTGATGGCCCTTATAAGGCTCGCGTCATGCGGTTGTTCTAATTCCTCCGCCTCCGCCTCTCCCTCGTCATCATGTTCAATGGCAATGGGACTTTTGAGTTGGCGGAGGAGGGGCATCGAATAATAATCTTGAACCGCCTTTAGTCCGCCCGAAATTGTATTTCCTTCATAAGGAAATGTTTCGTCGTCCATCACGGATGCACTTTCAATCGGCAGTATTTGCACACATCCAAAGACAACAAGGAAAATTAAACACCACTTCATGTGATTCGCCATGGCGCGGAGAATCTTTAATATATAGAAATTGAGGGAATGCTAATAGATATATAATTCACAGCAGGGAACAGTCAGCACAGACACATCAGAGAGACAGCAGAGCAGGTTGTGAGTGTCATTTCGGGCGTAATACCTATACTTTTATTGTATAAGGATAATATAGATACAGAGATGATCGATGCAATTTATGTAATGTAATGTGGTTTGAAGTGGGGGGAATTTTGTATTGGAGAACAATCAGTGTCAAGTGGACAATACAATACAATACCAAAGAATATCGTATTTGCCGCCTATATACAGAATTCATTCCATCATAATTAAAAGATAAAATGCTCCGACACACAATATGTAATATATCGTCTGGTAAGTTCAAAAAAGGACGATAATTATTTTCCTTAATTTCGTTTGACCGGGGTTGACCTGTTGTGGAGGTCAAAGTATGAGAGATGGAGCTTTGGGTCAAGCGACATTATTGTTCGTCATGATCTGCTCTACAATAATGTTGCTTGACCCAAAGCTCCATCTCTAATACTTTGACCTCCAGAGCAGGTCAACTCGGACAAACGAAATTAAGGAAAATAATTATAGTTCGTTTTTGAACTTAACAGACGATATATATATATAGGCTGTAAATGCGATGACAATTCTCATCCATATCATCACAGCTTTGTCCATTGCCATTTCTGCTTGTCTCTCTCGTCCCAATTCAACAACAAAATCAAAGGCCGGAGAGGATACAAATGCTGGAAATAGTCGGATAGGGAAACCCCCAATTTCTCCATCCACGGCCAAACTGATGCAGTCCCTAGCTGTCGAACCAAATCCAAATAACTGGAGACAATTCTACTCACATCAGTCTCATCGTCTGGTGCAAAATCCATCCAAAATCCTGGCCATGTCCAAAACGGAGTCTTCTTCCTCACTCTATTCTCCCTTCAATCCCAATAATGAACCTCACTCAAATCTTATTCAAACGCAAGCTCAAGTTCATTCCACAAACTCCTTCAACAACACTGATACAACCAAGAAAACACAAAATATTGCACAAACATTGAAAACGAAAAATAACAAATAGCATATATATTTTATTATCAGTTGCAATTTTCATCGAATTTTTGCACTATTTTTTGTTACAATGGGCAACTATATAGAAAGTCTAAAAACATTTTCTTCCTTTTTTTTGTCATAAAATAGTTTCAAAGTTTTGTTTAAATTACTTTAAATATTTTCCACCATGGTTTTTACTTCATTTTTGATGGAAATTTCTATCGGAGTCCGAGCTCAAGTGTTTAGACAGGCGTTTTTGTAGCCGTTTTTTTTACAGTTTCACTGAAATTTTGCTTATATTGTGGCTTAAATATTAAATTAAGAATAATTAAAGTAATTAAGATTAAAAATTGCGTTCAAAATAAAATTGCGTTCAAAATGGCTAACGATGAGCCTGAACCAAAAAAGTCTGAGGAAAAATCACTGGGGAATATTGAAAAAACAACAGAAAAACCATCGCATTCATCATATTTGCAAAGAATGAGAACATCATCCGGATCCTCAAAAAGTATTTTGCATTCATACAGTCGATTTTTCTCATTAAAATCACCTAATTTGGAAACCACAAGCAGTTTGAGTTGTCCATCATCATCATCATCAGAAAGAGATGAAACAACCCAACTGAAAAGTGATGGTAGTAAAAAAATATGTGTAATCAAATCTCGGATTCGAATAGAAGAAATCCAAAGTTCAACAACTACTACACAAATAATCTCACCCCGAGCCGCTCAATTCACCGTAGAAGATGATGAACCTATGAAAAATGATGGGGATGGTGTGAGTTCCCATTCAAATCAATTTGACTTCAAAACAACTACACGTTACAGCTCTGCATCCTCCACTAACAAAATTGCCAGTTTTGCCATCAGTAGTGTGAGAGAAAATGGATGGATTCGCCTAGTTGTCGAGTGTTCTCTCGGCTTATTTTTGATCATTGTACTGAGTTTAGTTAATCATTATTTATTGAGTGGACAATTCGGCATACCAGAGAAGAAACTCAATGACATTTTTATCAATTTCATGTTCATCTTTACACTTCCCGTCTTTGTTGTTCTATTGGTAAAGTACAAAATATATATACAATATGGATTAGTCTTTAAAAATCAAAGTAAAACTATATTTTTACAGTAGTTGTTGTTAAGTTAATTGTTATTGTTATATTAAATATTAAATTTCCAGATAATGAATTACGCATTTCTTCTGGTGATGCTCAAAGACTACGAGAAAAGTTACTCGGTTCGATGGGTCATCAAAGATTTTTCTAAGCAAATTCGCCATCCGATCGTCGTCTCACCAATGTTTGAATTCATATGTCATGCACACACATAATATTATAAGGTTCGTATTAACTTATTGTTTTCATAACTAACTAAATCATTAAATATTATATTATATAGGTTTGAGACGGAGAAATTTCTTTCTGGAATCCAGTGGCTTCTTACGGTTCGTCAACATCGAAATGACGACTCGCTCAAAACGCGATTCGGTCTACTGGCATGTTCTTTCCCCGATGAAATCTGTACAATCAAATTACAACTTGGATTCCGAATCCGTGATAAACAGGATATGGACATTACAATCAAACCTTGTGATGTGGTGTTCCATAAAATGTTACATCATATCAGTCTCGTGGGCTATAGATCCAGAGAGCATCAACCAATTCTGTTTACTCGCGGAGCACCGCTCAATGATAAATTACATATTTCTTGCTATATAAAGAAACTGGTTTATACATCAGTGGATTGTGGATTGAGAACGAATTTGATGTTCATGGGGCTCATTCGAGATTGCTCAGTGAATGCCATTTTGAAAAGTGCTCAATAAGGGAAAATATTCTATCTTCTACCAATTAAAAGTGAGGACTCGTCGAGACAGTACTATGATTCAAAAGGACGACAGAAGACTCAGATGAGCAGTACTGATACTGCCATGGAATCTTTTCTCCAGTCCAATCACACATCCAGTCGACAATGGATGATCCCGAATTTCGGTCATCTCCTCATGCGAGACTCGTTCCCCAATTTTATTTCACCTCTCGTCTATTTTGCTCCCAGAGTTGGACTCAGTTCGTTCTGGTAATTAAATCCACATGTTGTGCGGTTCAATTATTTATTTGATGTACACCTGAAAAATGAGTGAAGCCGTGTCCAAATCTCCCTGTTTTACTGTATAGGTATTTGCGGTTGTTTGAAAGTGATGATGAATCAAGATTTCACATGCAATTTTGGAGCCCTCAATATCCCTACAGATATAAAGTCAAGTATTTGATTGAGATTGAGGACGAATTTGGGAATTTTATTGTACCCCGTAAGGAATTTTCTTACTAAACTAAAATTTACGATTTAGGAATGAGAACTACGAAAGTTCTAGCGATTTTTTCCAGATTCACATTTCCAAATCCAGTTCTGTTTTATTAATTTAATGTATTTTAATATTTTCAATCAGCGGACTGTGGGTGCCGAATTATTTCATCGGAAGACATGATTGTGAAGGATACTTTGAGAAATTTCATTGAAAAGAGAGATAATTTGCAAAGATTTGTCATGAAAGGGAGCGAACATCTGCCATTTAATATTCGAATTTCTATCGCAATGGAATTTCGGTTGAAATACAAAAAATCGGACTCGTACGGTCAACGATTTCTCGCCTCAAGCAGCTCTAACGGTAGACAGCTCAACAATCCGTTCTGAGATAGAGATTTTCCATTTATAGTGAGAATAAATGCAAATAGCCAGCATGACATATAGGAGAAGAACCGCGCGACGACTATACACTGAAAATCTTTCAGTGAAAATGTGCATCTCGAATGTTCGATTTGAGCATTCGAGGTGGATGATTTTTCTGATGAAGTTCGATGTGCAAGGGAAGAAAGCGTTGAAGAATTTCATCCCTTCGATCATCCATGAACTTCTTGTCAGATGCCCAAATGACCCAAATATATAGTTGTTCACTTGGGGATTTTGGGAGAATCATGCAGTCGTGCGTGACAATTCGGAAAATTAAATTTGCCAGACGGAACTTATGTAATGGAGACGAAAGAAAAGGCACGGTTTTTTTTGTGCTCAAGTCACAGTAAAGTTGATTTTGATTATATGCATGAAGTAATTAGCCAAAATAAAAATGATGAATTACGATTGTTTCGTATAAGAATAAAATTTGCGTGGTTTATATTCTTCATGGTTGTTTGAAAGGCATTATATGGACAGTGGACACTGGTTGTTGAAATGAATAAAATGTGTTTACTTATGTATACAAGTCAAAAACAAAATCCAAGAGGCCGAAGGCTAATAGTATTATTTGTATTGGGCTGGCGAAAATGGAAGAATCTCTGATGGACATCCACATGCACACTATATATCCAAAATATTTCAACTTGATTAATTATAAATGCAATACAGAGAATCAAGCACAACCGTTCCGTTTAGCATAGCATAATATGCTTTCACATCATCCCATATTGACATTTCCTTCTTACGTAATAGTAATTTGGCCTTGAATAAATATTAGAAAATCCAGACTTTCAAGTTTGGCTCATGCTTCCTTGAAGGAAGTTCCTTGCACATGCTGCATACAATTCCTGTACGCCAAGAGACTCCAGCCTTTTTTCTTTTTTATTTCCCTTCAGTATTTTCTAGATAGATTCTCAATCTCCACAGTCGTGAATTAACAAGAAACTTATTCTGTGGGGAAATATCTGATTTTTAAGAGTAATTATACATAATTAACTGTCATCAAAATGTCCAAAACAACGAATGTGTTGATTGTGGGGGCCAATCGAGGCATTGGACTTCAACTCGTG
>JAIUND010002765.1:0-20036 GCA_034699125.1 Gisinianus flammeolus | reverse complement strand
CAACAGTCAATATATTTGAATTTTGGACACGATTTGGACAAAAAAAACAGAAAAATGTCACAATGGGCCCTTTAGAGGAATATTTTTGAAATTCTAAATAGCCTTTACCATCAAAATGGACAAAGTGGTATTGGAATGTGACAATGCCAAAGTCGTAAAATTTAGTTTTTACACGCATAAGAGGATATAGAGAAATAGAATTCTTTGCTTATATTATAGATATAAAATCCATAATCCATCCGTCGCCTTCACACACTGTGTGTGTGTGTTAACCGTCAAAGTGAGCAATTTTGGACTCTCCCGTCAAAACTCTCAGAATTAAAAGGGAACGACGAGTGCAAACTGATGCCAGCGGGTAAAAGTTTATACCACTTGCATTTTCGTTTATATACCGCGGGAGAACGAAGTGACCGAATGAAACTTTGGGTACATAAGAAATTGAAGCCTGTTATGTATGATGTATGATGTACGAGGTTGATCAAATATGAATAATAGTTGTAGGATAACTTTTGATTGGAATGAGATAGAAGAGAACGGTAACAGGGAGTAATATTAATATTAAGGGCCATAACCACATGTTGTGTGTGAAGTAAAGGCTCGCTCCCTTAAGGGGTCTGGAAATGTGTGGCGAAAAGGCAGGAAGTTTGTTGTCGTTCCAAAAAATCTGCAATTGATTCGAGAATTCGTTGTCTCGTAACTTTGTGCGTCGTAAATATTTTTAAAATTTCAGAACGGGATATTATGCTCCTATAGACCCTGGCAGTGATGTCCAATAGGAATGGTATTTTTCCTAACGAATCCTCAACTGTGATTAAAAATTGTGTAGTTGCAGAAGGAAAACAAACGCCCGAAAGTCTGGCGCACAGAAATTATAGTGCTTTCTTCTTCTTGCTCATGAAACGGTATTGGCCACAGGTCCAGGCTCCCTCACAGTTCTGAGAAATTGTCGGAAAACTGAAAAAAAATCAAAAAATTATATTCTATATTTCTATTACACTTCACCTTAAGTTGTTTTGGACACCATAGAGCCAATTCAAAGTCATGCTCGGAATTAACACAGTCCACCATCATGCCATGTGTCAAAAAGAAATTTTTCTGACTTCTATATATATCAAAGTCTTACAATTTAACTGAGCTGAAGGTTTAACATTGGAGGAAAAAAAATCGCAAAAATCCGCGGTTTTGCTAATGCCAACAAACTTCCTGCCTTTGCCATTTCCAGACCCCTTAAGGGAGCGAGCCTATATATATATACTGCACACACAACATGGTCTTGGCCCTTAATATTACTCCCTGCAACCACATTCTCTTCTATCTCATTCCAATCGAAAGATATATGCAACTATATTATTCATATTTGATCAACCTCGTATGTATGTAGTTGTCCTCCTAACTGAATCTGAGTAATCGAGCTCAAAACAGTCCGCATTGTCAAGCGGACGGGCTCACAGCTGTCGAGTATACAAAAGTATAATACAAAAGCAGGACTTTGACGCACGTCCTCTGCGCCATTTGGTAAAGTAATTCAAAAGAAAACGTAAATTAACATTCAAATTTTGAAGTGACAGGCCAAAAACAAAAGCATCATCCACACAGTTGTTAAGTTGTGTATATATCTTTGAAATTTTTTGAATGTGTGTGGGATTTTGATTTTTCATTTCAGCTATGTGCATTCCGTGCTGTTTTTTTCCGTATATACTGCATGTTTGGACTGTGTGCACCGAAGATGCGGAGCACACGTGCCGGAATTGCAAGCGTTTAATTGGCCAGCGAATCCGCATTTGAATATAGCACATTTTTCTCATTTCTAATACGTCTCCACCCACAATAATTTGCGCGCATCCAATTTGTTGCAAAAAAAAAACATGTGGATTAAGTAAATACTCTAAAAACAGCCGTGGATTCTTTTTAAGTGGGTTCGTATTCAGTATTTCAAGTAATAATAATATAATTATCTTTTAAGATTTTGCTTATCAATTTAGAAAAATGAAGGCAGAAGGTTTTATACTTATTAAATGTACGATTAATTAAAAGTGGAGAAAATAATTCAAACGATGTTTATTTTCTGAAGAAATGAAAATAATAATAACAAAATAAAATGATAATGAGAAAGGATTCTTTTTTGTTTTGGTTTACACAATCCATTAATTCCATGATGCCACACACATCTTCCCACTGAATTTACGAAATGTGTGATGTACAAAAGTAATAATATATAAATGATGGCAAGAGAAAAGATGAGGAGGTGAATTTATTTATTTCTCAATGCGGCAGAGGCAGAGGATTGTGTGCACAGTTGAAGAACATGTTGGGGCGTTCTGTGAGAGCTTCCAAAGCTTCAACTGCCCCTATAATAAATATAGAGAAAAAAAGACACATTTTAATTTGTATGTAATAAAGCATATATTAGACACATGAAAACTTCTATACAAGTTAATTCTCTCATAACCGCATAACATTTGTATAATGAACATAAAAATTTGAGTATATAAACGTACGTTGTCAAGGTTGACAGCCGGCCGTATCGATTCCGACCTTGAGCTTGGGCATGAACTGAAAGGCAAACGGACCGACCACTGTGAAAATCCGTTCGGGCAAACATTTCGCTGCGTTTCCACTCAAAACAATCTCCAAAGTTTTCAAATCTATGAAAAAAAAAAAAGGCAGCAAAGAAGTGTGAAAACCCATTTTACAAATTCCTTCCAAAGATGTTTTTCTTTTTATAATAAACATCTGACTTAGAAGATCCAAAATGGATGGACGAACTCGGAGAATCTCCGGATTGGATAAGTTTTCAGACGGACATTTCCCATTTTTGATGAGATCCACCGTCGCTTGAGAAAATCCAGTGAAAATGGCATCAAATTGAGAGATTGGAGTGATTTGATGATCCAAATTAATGTACAGACGTAATGTGGTCAATTTCTTTCCCCATTTCCAAATGGAAACTCCGACATGAGCAAAATCCGTCAATTCATTCAAAGTGAGTTCTTCCAGTTGCGGAAAAGTGTGGAGAACTGAGTCCAACTTGAAATTATGATGATTGTCGGACAGACAGAGCGTCTTGACAGAGGGGGCGGAGCCAGGGGAGGAGGAGGAGCCCGGCCCAAACATATGCTCCCACACTTCAGTAATTTGTGTCAAGTCCGGGTGGACCTCAAACATCACTTTAGTCAGATTTGGGGTATTCTGAGCGAACCGGAAGTTGCGAGGGAATCCGTAGTTGACATCTTGTTCCAAAGATACAAAAATGACTGCTAGCTGAGTGAGTCTCGGCAAAACTGGGAATTCACAACCCGCGAAAACGTTGCTGCAATCACAGAAGATGAGACGGTGCAGCGTGTCCGCGTGACCTTGATTTCTTACAGTTCCGCTTTTCCGCAAGGATTTCAACTGCATTCCCATTTTACGACGTCAAATTTCTCTATTCTTTCAATGTCTATATATACCTAATATAGGTATAGATAATAATATTGTCCACTTATTTATGATATAAGTTCATATGTAGAAGTGGATAGAAAAACCAGTGAGATACTACTATCTAGTTTAGAAGATATTTGAGTTTGATTGTCGAGCTAAATTTAACAGCGACACGCACGTGTAAGCTCCGTTTGAATGAAACGGTTTAATTAAATTTCAGAGATTTTCTTGAATCTGCTTTCATTATGCAATTTTGATTGAGTCCTCTAGCGGCAATTTGAGCAACGTTCTTTTCCACTTTGGCCGCTCACTTTTTGGGAAATCACTTTAATTAAAACTTAATTAATTAAAAATATTTACAATTTTTCTAAAAATTTCTAACTGTTTCTATAAAATAGCCCATGTGTTTCTACATAAGAATTTGCAAAAAAGTGAAAAGTAGTATCTCACTGGTTATTCCATCCACTTCCTCATATGAAGTTCATATGAAGTTATGGATGGAATAAGGGACCGTCTACTACTTTTCCCTTTTTGCATATTCCTATATATGTTGAAAACCATGGGCTATACTTCATAGACACATTTCAGAAGTCTGTAAAAAAATTGTAAACATTTAATTTTAATTAAGTTTTAATTAAAGAGATTTTCCGAGGAGTGGGCGGCAAAGGTGGAAAATAACGTTGCTGAAATTTCGCTAGAGGACTCACTCAAAATTGTATAATGAAAGCAGAGTTCAAGGAAATCTCGGAAATTCAATGAAACCGTTTCATTCAAACGGAGCTTACGCGCGCGTGTCGCCGTTAAATTGTGCTCGACACAATTCAAACTCGCGTATCTCGACTTCTACATATATAGTAGTAGACGGTCCCTTTTTGTATCCACAACTTCATATAATCCTTTCTGCATTAATTCCGAACAGTAATCTCATCCTATAATACTTATGAACATGTGGTCGCGCGCATGTGCGAGAAAGATGAAAATAAAAATACAACAAATTGAAATATCAAAAGTTCAAAAAGGTTTAATGAGACGGAACAAAATTGTTAATTTTTCACTCACTTCCACACATTTGACGCGTTCCCATTTTCAAATTCATTAAATATAATAATAATAATATAGGACAACTCAATTAATTTTTTAAAATATATGTTCGTCCGTCGACGAACGATTTTTGTTCTTATTAGATGTCAAAAATATATAGCCCAAAGGCAAAGGAAATGAGGATAGAAATAGAAATATTCTACCGCTATATTATAAGTAATAAGTTGTAAGACAGAAAAAAAAACCAAAAAAATGGTTCAAAAATTGAAAGAATGTGTGTATTTATTGAAATAGATTAATTCGGAGAATATTAGTAATCCGAGGAGAAGAAAGGTAATTTTTTAGGCATCTCCTGCTGCGTCATCTTCAACTTCATCATCTTCATCCTCGAAAGAATTACATGTGACAATGACTTGGAGGTTGGGCGTGAGTTTGAAGGCCCATTTATGACTCAAAGGCAATACTTTAGCTGGCTCCACGGTACACTCTCCCGCCGTTTCCGGTTCGAACTCATCATATCCCCAATCTCCCATTTATCCACAGTCAACTCTCAACGTCTTCAACTCTGTGCACACCACACAAACACAGAAGTCGTATAATTTCTCATTCACGCACAAAAACAAAAGGATAAAATGCCCGGTTAAATGTTAAATGTATAAAATATTCGATATAATTGCTCATTTACCTGTTAGATTCAAAATGCGGATGGATGCTCCCGTTGAATTCCCGCCCCATCAGCCTTTGACTTTCCCTTTTTCCCTCGAAGTTGTTTGCAGTTCTCTTCAGAAAAGCCAGTGAAAGCCTGCTCCAACTCTTTGACCGTCTCCTTATGACACACCTTGATGTGAAGAAACTCTAACTTATGGTCATCTTGGCCCAAATGGCGCGGAACAAGGGAGAGAAACCATTCTCACCGCATAAAGAACCCTCTTCCTCGTACAAAATGATGAGCTGAGTCACATTCGGGCAGATGAAGAGCACTTTGTTCAAATAAGGGACAATCATAACCTTGTTGCCGTCATCATCATCCTTGGCCTTGTCCAGCATTATGGAAGAAGCCGCAGCAGCTTCTCCCACCTCAGACTGTTCATAAAACAAAATATAATAAGTAATTGAAAATCTTGTCCTTTTTTAACACTATAAAGATTCAAGAATCCACACACGAATTTTTTTGTTTTTTGTTGGTAAAAGGACTCAGAACAAAGCATTGTTAACAAAGCATTGAAAACATTGTTTCCTTTCTTTTTTTTAATATTTTTAATATATTGGAATATATATCGTCTGTTAAGTTCAAGAAAGGACGATAATCATTTTCCTTAATTTTGTTTGACCGGGGTTGACCTGCTCTGGAGGTCAAAGTATTAGAGAGATGGAGCTTTGGATCAAGCAACATTATTGTAGAGCAGGTCATGAGGGACAATAATGTCGCTGGATCCATCAGAGCAGGTCAACCCCGGTCAAACGAAATTAATGAAAATGATTATCGTCCTTTCTTGAACTTAACAGACGATATACATTATATTCTGATGTATTAAAATTAAAGATGAGAGACTTGATGAACATAATAATATAATATTTATATAGTTAGGGACACAAAATAGCAATTAAATATTATGTATTACCTGTTTAGTTGGTCCATTTCCTTTGCCATTTCAATTTCCAGAAAAACTCTTTATTATTTAATATAAAAGAGGAGCCCGACTTCTTGTTCTTTGTTCTTCGGACGGAATGAGATGTTGGATGTGTGTGTGAGGATGAGAAAAAGTTGGATATTTTTCACAAGTGTGAAGTGTGCTGTGTGAGAAGGAAAAAAAAAATTCCTGTAGTCACAGGGAAATTCGTTTGCATGTATTTAAGAACGAAATTCGGACGTTGTATAATATTAGGTAATAGCTGTGCATACGTTGAATGACGTTGGGAGTTGCCCTCACCGTCTTTTTCATGCATTTTCCTGGAATTTTCCTGTCCCGACATGTCGTCGATATGGAAAAAGAGAGAATTTCGTTCCACCAACGAATTTTCCTGTTGCGACAGGAATTTTTTCCTTCCGTGTGTGTGATGTGTGAAAACAAAATCCAGCTTTTTCTCATTCTCACACATTGCACATCTGAATCCCTGCGAAGACACACAAACCAAAAAGAATTCGGACTCCTCTTTTAATTTTTCAAAATCAAAGTAAAAATATACAGACTTGAAAATGTTTTTAATTGCTCTCCCTTTTACAACCAACAAGCCGGGCAAAGAGGATGACATGACATGTCAATGGTATAATATACATGATTTAGATTAAAATTACACATTTAAAAGTTTAATGAATTGACGGAGATTTAATTGAAAACACATTGTAAATTGTAATGATATGTGTACCTATATTTATGAAAGTGAGAAATACATATGGACTTTTGATTTTGGGAAGGGACTTTTGAGACAGAGAACATTTGCGCATAAGCAAACCATTCCATCCACTGTCTCATAAATCCCTACTCATTTCTCTCGTTTACATACAAATCATTTCCCATCGTCTCTTTGTATTTATATTTCCACATTTTCCACCCAATTCTCTGCTGTGGACTTTGTTGCATTGATTGATTGACGAAGGAAAATAAATCCGGTGACCAAAGAAACACTCGTGACGATTACAAAATATTTATTTATGTCACACACACACACATACCAAATAAATACAAATTCAAATACAATCCATTTAATTGATGGAATTGATGGAGAGAATTCCAACGGGTTTCAAATAAAAACTGACAATATAATAACAACAATAATAAAACATATCATCATAACAGTAGGAATATACAAGAATTAATATAGGAATTACTCATTCATAATTCATTCATTGAAACGTGATGAGAAGATCCACGATCTTTTGGATCACGAAATTCCCGAAAATGAGCGTCGACTCTCGTTCCAGGGAATTAAAACAACTGGACTGAATCCCGACGACGGGGATTCCCCTCAAGATTTTGTTGTACTGAAGAAGATGAAGCCGGCTGTTGTTTAATGGCTGCTGTGCACACCACAAAATCCTTTGCTTTAGCTCTTCAAAATTGTGGGGGATTTGAAAGGCCCGGTTGAAGAGGAAGCCAAAGCCCATGTAACCGTTCCCAGCCAGGACGAGATTAAACAAGGCAAATGGCGTGTTCCGGCTCATCATCTTGAGAGCCCCAACACCACACAAAGTACAACTCAAAATGGACACGAGTTTGGTGAGGAAGACAATATTCGAAAAACATCCATTGAAGAGGATCATTTGGAGTCTCAATCGTTGGAGGCGACGAATTCCCCGTGACAGCAGCAGCTCCTTTTCTTCATCTTCATCATAATCATAATCACAATCATCGGGCCTCAGTTTTAATCGATGGACCAAATCCAAATCCAAGTCCAAATCCGCCTCATCCGTGTCTTCCTTGATCACATGCATGAAGAGGAGCATGAAAAAGAGGGCGTAGTAAATGGCCGTCATGTAAAAGAAGAAAGCAATGAAGTCCACCGTCGTCAGAGTCCCGTATTTGATTAAACTCATTGTAATTGTGAGCCATCCGAATTCAATTTCCCCGCCCTGGTGGACATGATCATGATTTGAATGAATGGAGGAGATGAGAAAGATGGGGAGATTCGGATCGAGGATCATCAGAATTGGGATGAAGGCGAACATGCTATAGATTAGAAATGGCAAATGAATGAGCATCAACTCATTCAAACCACGCCTTCCTTTTTTCATTTTCATTTTGCCCCCATTTGAATTTGAATTTGCTTGCCCCTCTTTTCCCGCCCCGCGTATCTCTTTTCCCTCAGCCGTTCCTGAGGGCTCACTTGAGTCAGTTGGTGGTGATAGATGATGAAAAAGGGCGTTGGAGAGGATGACTTGAGTGTTCCGATGATTCATCGTATTGTCCCACACGCCAATGTACAACAAAGCAAATGCGGTGGGCAACAAGATCATGCCGATGAGCCGATGAAGCTCCGCATCATCCGGATTTGGAATTCTATTCAGGTGAAGGAGCCAATGAGAAGTTGTGAGGAGTAATATGAGGAGTCGGAGAGCCGCCAGGATCATCCAGCCCACGAATAAATGAGAACCGAATCGGGAAATTATCTGATCCGTTATTTTCCCCGTCTGGAAATTGAAATCATACGGGAATAATTTGAGTGCAAATATGAATTTAAGGGCAAGGAAATTCATTTTCAAGTCTGGACAAGTCAATGGCCTCAACCGTTTAATGGTTTCGCTCTTCTTTGGATTCTCTTTGCTGTGGTCGTCGTCATCATCGTCGTTTGGTGGGCAATTAGATATTCCCGCCACCACCGACCTCACCGATGCCCACTTCTTTTTTGAGCAACTTGAACCCTTCAAAGCCCATTTCCAGCAGCTCACTTTTGAACGGCCACCTTTTTTGGAGCAAAATCCAAGAAGGAAATGTAAAAACTTCATCCCACAAATCCCCACTCAAAATTGTTGAAACACATCACACAACGCAGGGAAAATATTATGCAATGTGTAATGTCGAATGTAGCCGTCGGATTTCTGAGAAAAACTCTGTGGGAAATCGAGATGTGGATTTGGGATTTTATTCAAAACTTCAAAAATATTTATGTATATATCGTCTGTTAAGTTCACAAAGGAACTATAATTATTTTCCTTAATTTGCGGAAATACGACGACTGCGTCCGTCTTTGTGGGTAAAATTCTGACAAAATTCAGGGTGACAGAAAAGGTCATGGCAGACAATACTGTCGAAGGACCCAACGCTCCATCTCCAGCCGTTTGACCTTTGGAGCAGGTCAACGAAATTACGGAAAATAATTATAGTTCGTTTGTGAACTTAAGAGACGATATGCAAAGTACACAGTCACAGATCTTTAATATTTTTCCTTCTCGTGTTTTCAAAAGGCAATTTAAAGTATATACAAAATATATACAATTGGACAATTTCCTTGAAAAATCCAAATGACTCGTTATAAAATGGCCTGGGGTACGCGCGGTCATTTCCCTCCTTTGAAGTATGTCAACATAATAATATGATGATGACATTTAAGTGACATGAAAAGATATAAGAACAAGAACAAGAACCGACTCGAGTTGACTAAATTGTTGTGGCTGACCTCAATGCAAAATCGGGTGAATTTAATTTAAATTTTGTGTTTTGTTCAAAGTAGTACAACTATATATGTATATATATTTGTATATTTTTCCTTCTGGATTTTGTCAGAGCAATTTAAAGGATATTCACCGATATTCGGACAATTTCCCTTTCTTTATTGAAATTGTCATTCCACAAAATCCAAAATATATAAACTGAAACTGTACATGGCTAAACTCCGTAATTTGCATCCTTTTAAGTGCTGTAGATAAAAATAATGATGATAATTTCAAAAACAAATGCGGAACATGAAAAGAAGCGACGGAAAAAAGTTGACTGAACTGCCAGGTAATTTTCTTTCCATATAAGTAGGTATATATATATATATGGCCAAAACTTGAAGATCAAGCGACAAGTGACAAGCGATTTTGTGTAATTAAAAATATAGTTTGCAAAGTCCACAAGCAAATAACCATTTTCTTGTTGTTAGACGATTATGAAGCTGTTCATTAGGTATATAATAGGATCGAAAACGAAAACGGTCGTCATTGTGATTTTATTCCCAATTCCTTTGTTATACAGTGTGGCCACGTTATTTATGGACAGATTCAATGTAAGCCTTCGCAGATGGTTCTTTTTACATGTGAATACATATGGGAGCCCATATGTATTCACATGTAAAAAAAACCATCGGCAGCCCAGCATAGAATCTGTCCCTAAATAAATTGGCCACACTGTATAGGTTACAAAATATAAAAAAGGGCAGATATATATAGTTTCCACATATGTATATTTCCACATGCCTTTCCCTCCACACATTGTTTGTCCACTTTTTCTCTATTAATGTGGAAAAAATGAATTAAATCATTTGATGAACTAAAGTCATTTCCGTGTGTGAGCTGGTACAAAAATAGTTTGATGAATTGAAGACACATTTTTTGCATGACTTTTGTGCGGCTGGGGAATTTAATCCGCTGTAATTTAATTTAATGCATATAATAAATATTTGGTCTAAATTCCCTTGTGAAAACACCCACACACATATAATATAGGATTTGTGGAAATATAGAATGAAAAGACATTTGAACATTTGACTGTGTGGAGTTCAACACACTCGACAATCGACAACTCAAAAATAGAAAAGTGAAAGGCACAAAAAAAGCACAGGTGAACGTGATTGAGGAGAATTATGTTGAAATAATTATATGTAAATATATAGCTGTGGGATTTCCAGCATCACACACAAACTTCCCTTCACTTAATTCTTTCCCCTTAAAATCCACACACACACACACACTTGTCTCTCTCTCTTTCAAGCTTTTCGTTTCCCTCACATACACACATAGGTATTTGGTTTGTTTTTGTTGGTATGGAATTCGGGATTTTGCCGTCTGTCCGCAAACCCACGTCGATTCGACAGGAAATGAAGCGGAATTCAACAACGACGAAGAATTCATCCGAATTGACGACGTTGGACAATCGTGTGGCTTGTTACTGCCGCTTGAAATGCAGAACTCTCGGGATTGTCATAGTGTTGTCCGTGTTGAGTGTCCTCACAATCATTCTCACTCTCAGTTGGGCCACCCACGATGGAGATGGAGGAGCAGCGGACAAGGAGCCACACGGACACACAGCAGCAACAGCAGCATTGATGGAAAAGGAAACGACAGAAGCGAATGTGAATGTGACGGAGGCGATTGTCAAAATCCATTCACTCCTGGCGCTTTTGACTGTGACTGGACCAATCACGAAGAATCCAGCAGCCACCGAGGAAACGGAAACGGAAACAGCTGACAAACTCCCTGGAATTAAAATGGACGAGGTCTCACAATCAGTTTCAGTGCAGCGGCATCAGACTCCGAATGAAACATGGGTCAAGAAATTGAAATGGGTTCAATCGACGGAGGACTCCTCGACTCATCATCTGATGCAATGGACAACCCCATCACCGAAAAAGGCGGCTGGAAACTTGAACCTGCCATTGCCATCATCGTCGTCGTCGGAGGAGGACAGGATTTCCGGTCTCTTCACGTTCCCAAATCCAAAAATGGAGCAGTCGATTCTTCCGGTGGGGACGCGACGACTCCAAACGACAGATCCGGATTGTGACCATTTCAGCGGATTGTGGCAGTCTGGACAAATGACGATGGACAATATGGATCAATTCTATGAGAATTAGGATAATCGCCCTTGCTTTCGCCTGTATTTCCATACTCAAGGCTGCGTCGGATTCTATGAAATCTACCGTCCACACTTCAAATATCGACCCCACATTAAAAATGATTGGAGTCGACGAGTTAAATCCGTCGGCCCTTGTCTGGACTATTAACTATTATATACATTTACATATTAACATTACGCAGGGAGAATTTACAGGCAGACTTAAATTGGAGGACTTGTGGATTTTCCCTGCAGCCTCCAGCAGGCATTTTCAAATCATGTTCATAATATAAACGTTCAGCATTTCTCCCCATACAAATATCTTATGTCATTATTACCGTATATACTGTTATAGAACCCCACCCTCTTATATAGAACCCCATAAATCCTGCGCCCATCTCAAGTACATTGTCGTACATACATAATTCTCACGTTCCCCACTGTGGAGTTCTATAACATTTTCAAATACAGCCCCAGGGGTTCTATTACAGCTTATACGAACCGTATAATATGGTACATCACTTTGCAATGTAATAATTAGATGTCTATATTTATTCTAATATATATTCAATTCAATCAAATTCAATTTTATTAACGTTTTAAAATGGAGTGTTGATCTGTGGTTTAACTTCACAAAGAAACCACATTCGTATTATATTATACAAACGATTGAATTCTCGCGCGGCCACAGCGCGCACACTCAAAATGTCAAAAGAGGAGTTCTAATTCTTTAGAGAATTTCTCTTGCAATGTAAACTTTTGGATTTTCCCCGATGTGGTTTTGGGGAAATTCAGTGAGCTCCGCACCAATTTTATGTGCTGCGGGATTTTGTGGCGGCTCATCTATATCAAAAATTTTGAATTTAAATTTAAAAAAGAATCAAAAAAATCCATCAAAAAAAAATTAGTACATACAAATAAAAGACCCACGTTTTTTCCTTCGTTTATATTATATATTGAAAACAATTAAAAATTTGGAAAATGTGTGTGTGGGAAATCTCACCCGAGTTTGGCAAAAGGCGTGAATGTCCTCAATTGAAAGGGTCGCCCCTTCTTTTGGGAGGATCCAAGCCGCAATCACCTCTCCAAGTCTTCGTTCCGGCACCCCCAAAAACGTGGACTTCAACGACATCCGGATGTCCATAAAGGAAATCCTCAATCTCTTTTGGATAAATATTCTCCCCACCCCGAATTATCATGTCAGTAAATCTCCCAACGATCCGCAAATATCCCATTTCATCCAACCAACCCGCGTCCCTTCAAAATCAAACAATACATGCCAAAAAGGTCAAGAAAATGAGTCATATTACTCCTCCACAAATTGGCGGGTATTTTGAATTTCAATTTGGAGACTTGAAAAACAAACCATTGAATTTACCCCGTGTGGAACCATCGAGCAGGATCAATGACTTTTCGAGTCTTCTCTTGGTCCTCCCAATAGCCGATCATGATCCAAAGACTCCGAATGCAAATCTCCCCGGTGACCCCAACAGGGACTATTCGACCTTGTCCATCCACCACTTTGACCTCGCTATTCTCAAGAGGGAAGCCCACGGACGTTGTCACCAATTCATCCGAATCCTCTGCTCGAGTTCCGGTACACAGCGTTGTCTCTGTTGTGCCGTAGCCAGTCTGTGTGGTTCCCCATTTAAAAAAAGGGGGAGAAAAGTCCACTTGACAAATCGTACGAAATTGGAAATTTAAAATTCGAAATGCTTTAACGTTGTGTTTTCATCCATGTAGACTTACGATAACGCGCTCCACCGTGTATTTGTCCTTCATTTCCCGGACGAGAGTGGCCGACGATGAGGATCCGGTCGTGTAAGCAATTCGAAGGGAACTCAGATCGTAGTCTTGGAAATGTGGGAGGTTGAGCATGACCGTACATTTCTCTGCGGCGCTCACTTTAATGGCGGCGGACGGACTGAATCCGGGAGATGGTAAAACCACGGTCGCGCCCGTCAACAGGGAAGAAAATATCCCAATTTTACCAAACAAATGGAAAAATTGGGGTGTGCAACAGATTTTGTCCTGTTTAAATATATAAATATATCGTCTGTTAAGTTCTCAAACCAACTATAATTATTTTCCTTAATTTCGTTGACCTGCTCCAAAGGTCAAACGGCTGAAGATGGGTCTGTGGGTCCTTCGACATTATTGTCTGCCATGACCTTTTCTGTCACCCTGAATTGTTTTAGAATTTTAAACACAAAGACGGACGCAGTAGTAATAGCATTTCCGAAAATTAAGGAAAATCCTTATAGTTCGTTTGTGAACTTAACAGACAATATATATATTGAGCGGAGGAGTGAAAGTTCAAAATTAAAATATCACACAACCTCATTCTTTTGATTTACTCAAGATCTAAAATGTCATATTCAAAATTCCCGAGTATAGAAAATGATGATGTGTTTTACCTTGGAAGTTAGGGAAATGCTTCGATCAAAAACGTCAAAACAATTGATGATGCTTTGATGAGACCCCATGACGCCTTTGGCTTGCCCCGTCGTGCCCTAATGAAAATATTATAGTGCAATCAATAATATGCAACAATTGAATATTTATAACTGTGTGCATGCAAAATATTGGGAGTGTGATTGGGACAGTGTTGGCAAAAACCCGGGTTTTTATAAATTTGATACCCAACTTGGGGTTTTGGGAAATTGGGCGATTGGGTTTTATGGGCTTTTTCTGGCGCCACCTACTGGTTTCAGGGCTTGTACTATAAGTACGGACCCCTGAATCATTAGATGGCGTGTTACAAAACCCAATACCCCATAAAACCCAAATACCCAGGGCAAAATGATACCCAAAAACACAGTTAAACCCAATTGCCCAATAACCCAATAACCCATGGGTTGCCAACTCTGGATTGGGATTAATTAAAATTTAAGCTCATATTTATATACATACGGAAGTGAACATGATGTTGAAAACGTCATCGAATTGAATCTGAGCGGAGATTCCCGCCAAATTCTCAAGGGCTTCTGGACTTTTCCCTTTCTCCATCAATTTTCCAAAGCTCCAAAAACTCCTATATAAACGCGCACAAGGAATGCGGAATTTAAGAATTTATGATGGAGAGAGCGGGAATTTAAAATTTTGAAATTGATTAATTCCAATGACAAAAAAAACGTATGTGTGGAGAGTTTTGGTATACTTTGCGGGTGGTTGATTCTCCATGGAAATGGGGGTGGTCAGGCTCGGTGCGGACGAGGACTTGACCCGGTGACCTTGACCTTGATCACAATTAGATTCGGAATCCGAATCGGAATCCGAATCCGAGTCGAGAACATGGGACTTGAGAATTTGATAGTAGTTGTGGGATTTGAACTCTCCCGCGATGACGAGACACGTGACGCGGACTTTGTTCAGCGTGTAGAGGAGCTCTGGGCCTTGATACAGCGGATTCAAACACACCTATACGCAAAACAGACATTCTCATTAAATCTTCATATTTCAATAAAGAACAAACGTTAACTGTATCTCCATTAAATGATTAAATACACGATTATTTCTTATTTGAATATTTGTTTCTTTGTGTGTTTGTGTGTACGGAAATGAGTTGAGCTTTGGCGGCAGCGAAGAAAGCGATGGTCCAACGAATGGAATTTGGCCCCCAAATCCCAATTGCATCACCCAGTTTTAGACCACACTCAAGAAAACCACTCGCCCGCAAATCGCTCTATACAAAACCAAACGTAATTAATTGTATTGTTTTTTTTTTAAAAAACCAATTCGAAATTCAAAATTTTAAATTCAATAATTTTGGTGGGGGAAGCGGGAAAAAGAGAAAATTGAGAGGGAATAAAATAAAATAATGAAATTTTAGAAGTATTTGGGTCTTGCTTGATGATGGACGTCCTTAAAACTGATCCGTTGACCAGTGCTCGCATCAAATAAGAATTCAGAGTCCCCCCAAAGCTCCGCCCCTTCCCTCACGAGCTCCCCCACCGTTTGCCCAATCAATGGGGAGCTACTCGGATTCGAGACGTAACTCATCCTCACCGTCATTTTCCTTTCTCTTTCTTTCCACACACGCTCACACAGTCCCGTTTTTTTGTGGATTTTGATTTCTGTCTCTCTTTTCCCGCGCCCACATACAAATGAAAATGAAAATTGAATGAGGACACTTATAAACTAAACTTTATGTATACAAACGTTTTTAAATGGAACGCACACATGCACAGAGGAGAAGATTTAAATGTTCAAGCGGTTGTGCGCGCGTCTGACTGAATCTGAATGTGAAAGGATATTGAATCGATAGCTGGTGGACATTTCCTCTTTTATCCTCACTGGACTGTATGGGCCAAGGATATTTCGTGAAAATTATATATATATATATATATATATATAACTATATTACTGCAAGAAATGTGGAGGGGATGAAATAGCGACGAGAGGCGACGAGAGGCGAAGGATTATCTTAACAGTTTTTATCTATACCTATATTGTTTTGTTTTTGTCCGAAATAATTGTTCGAACCTTGAAACACTTATTTTTTTTCTTGTCTTGAACACACACACATAGAACCATCACGATCAGAACGAGAGGACTTTTTTTAAATGTGGTTTTGTTGTGAACAAACGTTTTGAAGGTGTCGAGATGTGGACATTAACAACTGGTTTTATTTCCAATTTAATGACCATCACACACGAACAATTCGTAAACATGATATAAATACGACAATGAAAGTAATACAAAGGTGACATGAATTATGATCTGCGTATATACGACAGGTTTTTTTTCATTGTTATTATTGTTCTACATTCATTTGTCGTTTACACGAGTTGTTTTGTATATATATATATAAGGATTTGTGCATTGGTGTGTGATGCTGTGTGCATGTGTGTGTTCGGAGTCAAAGTGTGGTCACAAGGTGGATTATATATATACAGTTGTGCATGTGTTGTATATATATATATAGTAACTTCGTTTTGGTGTCAAAACACATCATAATTACGTCGAAGACAAACTGATTCACCTTGATTTCGTGATGTTGGTTGACGTCCAATTTATCATGTTCGGAATCCAGTTTTCATATTTTAATAGTTAGTTCGTAATTATTAGTTACATATTTGATATTTCACTGAGGTTCTGGTTCTGGGTTCTGGGTGCAGCAAAACATGGGCTATTTTATATATATAGAAAATGTTAGAAATTTTTAAAGAAATTGTAAATATTTTTAATCAATTTACAAACATTAGTTAAATTCAAACATTGTTTGACAAACAAAATATATGACGATTTCTTTCTTGTGATTTTTGTAATTACAAAATCATCGAGAAACGCCGTGGCGCCAAAGGAAAACTCGAATATCTTTTAACCTTTAGATAGTCGTAGATGACCCGTTATTGTATCCAGTTCCCCAAATATATTCCTTTCAATTAATTGGAATCTCAATTAATTATAGCGATTCTTTTATTGTGAGGAAGAGGGGTGTCTATAGTAGATACAAGGAAGGCCACACAGGGTGACTATATATTTTCCTTGTGTGGGCTCTATATAACGAAAAACTAGTATCGTTTCTATATATAATAGAAACTTTCTCTATAACAATCTTGTGACGCACATAAACAGACAGACAAACAACTGAGCCGAAGTGCGGGTTTTATGTGCTAGTATTTTCTGTGTAAGAGCCCATCACAAGACTTTTCCCTTCAAAAAAACAAAAAATTCCAGGCGGGAAAATATACTAACACAGTCTCAGCTCACATCACACGAGCCGACAAGAAAACCAAGGACAAAATATTGCATTAGGACATTCAGAAAATAATAAATGATATTGTATTGACTTTATTAACGTGTTTAATGACGGTTATGCGTTTACATAAGTAAATGCACTAAGATCTGCAAATCAGTCTTATTTTCTCCGCCCGAACACGGCCATTAAGCCCTAATGACTATAACACTTTTTAAATTTTGAATAAAAAATAAAAATAAAATTTAGCCAATCAAGTTATAATTAGTGTCCAAATTAAAGAGCGTGGAGTGAGACTTCATTTCATCAAAAGAATTCCAAGAGGATGAGATTTACACAGCTGTCACGGTTATTCTGCCATCCAATATAGTTGCCATAGCTCCACTTTATCCGGAATCCATGCAGATGAGGAAGAAATTGCTGCGCGCAAGGCCGCGTCTAATGTTGAAGAAGCCAATTTAGGGAAAATCGGTTTCAGCCAATCATATTCAGATTCATTATCTTGTGATGAAAGGCCTTGTGCCAGATTTGAGGCAATCCGGAGACCAGAATCATGAATTTGAAAAACTTTAAGTCACAAATTTATTCAGAAGTGTCCAATACAGTACTTTGGTGATAAACTTTGGTGATGGTCAAGATCAAGTATTGGCAATACTCGATCTTGACCATCACCAAAGTTCATTTTGACAATCCCAGTCGAATCACGGTGTTTGATTACCTCTTTATCCACTTTCATTTTTTTGATTCCGAAACTTTTATCGTTGAAAATTAATGACAAAATGAGGAGCTCAAAATTTAAGATGTTGCTCCTTCAAGAATTTTATATATTTTATGAATTACTCATTTTAATTCCCAATATTAATTATAATAGTAATAATTAATCATTAAACAAATCCCTGTATGCTGTAGAAGGATTCATATAATGAAGGCGATTCAAATTTCAAACTTCAAATCTTCCCCGCATTTGCACTTTGAGAATTTGAATTTCTATATTGTTTGTCTGCCCCCAACCACAAACTCTAATAAATTGTCGTGGAATTCTCAATGCTCGGATCCCCCTATTTTCTCACACTTGAGAAGGGTTTTCATGAGGAATTGAATGTAGAGACTCGTGTACAATTCCCGCGCAAATTCAAATGCAGTGGGCTCACAATGCTCCGCCAATCCCTGAATCCAACAGTCATTCAGAACCTCCAACAACCTTCCATCAGACCACGGACAAAACGAAATGAAACAAAACCATTTTAAATCCGCAAATCATCATCATTATCATAAAATTTAAAAACACAATGTGAAGGTAAAGCCATTCTTTGCCTTTGAACTCTGACATTTGAACGTTGACCTTTGACCTTTAAAACTTACTCGCACGGCATGGTTTCCTTTCCATTTCCCTTGGCATCTGCATCCGGATCCGCCTGCAATCTCCGGATGACTTGAGGATGATGGCGCTCCATCCCTGTTTTCCCACACTCGGACAGTTCATTCCCAATCGTCGGCCCATGCGCAAGCGCACAATGCAAAAAACGACAGCATCCCGGTCATGTTCTCGTAATTGAAAGGAATCCCGTTCACCAACTCAAAGTATTCGTCGACGAGTTGACCCCGAGTGACCTCATCCCCATCCGGCTCCAAACACGTGGAGAACTCGAGGAAGACAGGACGGAAGCAGACTTGAACTCGTTTTGACAACTCCACCATGGACATTTCATGGTCCCCCGTCGTTATGAGGATGAGGAGACACATTGAAAAACTCGTCTTATACATAATACAAATTCAAAATATTAATGAGCGCGCCAAAAATATACATTGGAAATTTGTCAGGCAGGATACCAAAATGACAATGAGTATATTTGAATGGAATTGAACTCACAAAGACATTGAAATTTGGCGCGTTGGGTTTGGAGAAACACTCTTGGATTTGCTCTTCCAGTGCACCAATAAGGAGCGTCGTCCACGTTTCCGCGGGAAGTTTCAAATCTGAATCCGAATTTGGATCTTCATCAATTTCCAGGGCATTGGCCGACATGTCCGTTTGTGTTTCCTCTTGACAATAGTACATGTGAAAAAGCGCCAAGTAAAACGCAACCAATATTAACGCCCACAAGAAAATGGAGCTGAGGATGGTCCGAGTTGTCCATGATGGAAATGCACATCTCTGCTGGAGCTCCAATGAAATCGTCTCCCCTTTTTTCTTTTCCTTTTCCTCTTCCGTTCTCTTGTTGTCTTCCATTATTTCAATGTTTTTTTCAAAATCCGAAACGAAATCCACACGAGAACCACAACAAATGAATTTCCTCTGGCTTTCCCCACAAACACTCAATTATTTTGCAATGTCAATGTCCACACACACACAGCTTTTGAATGTCTGGAGTGTGGAATTGTGTGGAATTTTGTCGATTGTCGAGATTCTGAGGGGAAAATCAAATGTGGAGATGACTCAAAGGCTCATTTCAAGTGTGTATTTTGTATCCTTTTCCTCCTCACATTTCCTCGCTCTCTTTCTCTTTTCGTCTATATACAATATATATATCGTCGTCTAACATGCAAAACCTCGTAACTTTTTTTTTAGCTAAAAACAAAACCTCGTAACTTTATGCTTTCCTCATAGTAAGTTACGAGGT
>JAIUND010002764.1:0-20037 GCA_034699125.1 Gisinianus flammeolus | reverse complement strand
ACATAGAATCGATTCCAGAATTATACAACACTGTGTGGATTTCAGAATTCAAATTCAAATTTTTTTCCACTTTCGCGAATGAATATCAAGGAGAACTCATACGCTACGCGTCTTGGCTCAGAAAAATAAAAGTCGAATGGACTGTGGATGGAGAGTATATATGTACACAGAACATCTCAATCGTCGTCAGACCACCAGAAAATAAAGTTACAGACTTGGTTTTATACGGTCACAGGGAATTTCCCCCTGCATTTTTCGAGAAAGGGAAACGCAATTTGTAATTTTACTCAGCGGAACATTCCCCTGAACATTTTTGATTACATGCAGGATTTTCATTATATCTGTATTTCTTTGGAAAATATAAAGAATTTACTTTAGCCGATGGAAATACTATCGTTACAAGTTGGAAATGTTTTCAATTTATGGGATGTTCTAAATTTTCAGAGTTTTATACGTGTAATTTGAGTCTCATCTGGAATGTTTTGGACGGATTTTTTTTTTGCAGAATTTTGAATTGAACACACAATTTATCTGTAATATTTTTGCATATAATTGGTATAATTTTGAAGAAAAAAAAGCAAAGACACTTTAATTGCACTAAATTTTTGACATAATGCATGATACGGATCAAACAGGATTTAAAATATATTGCATATAAATTACTTTTGTCAACTGCATTTTCTATTTTTAAAGAAAACAAACAAAAAAATATGAGTTTTTTCCTTATAATTTTTTTCCATGTGCAACTGTAAAAAGGGAACGCGAAGAAAAACGTTTTTTGATTCCACATATTGACTGCATATATTCATGTAACACTATTGAATGTAAAGGAGACTAGAAAACGCCCGAATCTGTGGGTTTTGGGGTATAATTCTTCCTTTTTTTTGACTCGGTTCCAAAAATGATAATATTTGTTCGAATATATATTCGTGGAGCAGGAACGACGGGGAAAAGTGAGGAATATGCATTTTTTA
Organism: Gisinianus flammeolus; assembly: GCA_034699125.1. Classification (NCBI taxonomy): domain Eukaryota; kingdom Metazoa; phylum Arthropoda; class Collembola; order Symphypleona; family Katiannidae; genus Gisinianus; species Gisinianus flammeolus. Next base: position 19,063 of record JAIUND010002764.1, on the reverse strand, counting down.
TGATGCGCCTTTCAATGTTCAAGTTGACATGGATCTCAAGGGCGGTGATAAAAATAATCATATCATATAATCATAAATCCGAGTGGAAGATAGTTATAAATATTCAAAATACCACGTACATAAATGGGCTCCATATGTACTTACAGGATTTTAAATTCAAGACAATTAACTTTTCCCCTTATACATATTTACATATACAGATACATGCATGCCACACACAATATGAAATTTTGGACTCTATCAAATTTAATTGTCACAAATGAAATTATACATAGAATGTTCCGAGTTGAGATGCCACCAGGAAGAAACCGATTAAACTTAATTTGTAATTCCAAAGTAAACATCGTTTGGCTGCTGCGGGTTTTGAATCGCAAAATGAACCATTTGCATATTTTGTACATCCATCTTACTCTATGTATTCGTGTGTAGCGTTCTGGCGACTTTACTGCTGACTCACTCTTTTTATAAGGCGTGCAAATTAAAACAAGATTGCCTACTGAGTTTACAATTTCTTCGGCATATAAAACATATGTATGGGAAAATTTAGCATATCAAAGTTTTGTGCAGATAAATGAGGACTCGGAGTTGGAGTATTTTTCGTAGAAACCATAAGTTAATTATGAAGTAACAAATGTTTTTTATCGGCTCATTTTCCCCGTGAAACATTAAAATCTACTTTTATTCGTCACAGTTTTATAGTTCGTTCATTCCAATCTCTTCGTCCATGTTTTCAATGTCAACGGTAAAAAAAAGTTAAAATTAAAAGGGACAGAAAAAGTTGAGATATTTTTCTTATGTTCCGTCTCTGATTTGCGTTGGCTCCATCAAAACCATGGAACTATAGAAAACTGAAACGGAATCATTGGAATCTGAACCAGGAAAAAAACAAGAGGAATCTCTGTGTGTGAGCCAATGATTTATTGGAACGCATTTTCATTTTCACCGTACGCAACTCGTATTTGAGAAGACTTCTCACGTCTCAATCGCCAACTAGAACTATTTCAAGTTCGATTCTCCGAGTTTTATAGCAATTGCTTTGCAAATCATTTAGGTCATTCCATCATTTTAGTCATTACGGACATCTCTTAGAAAAATCCAACGAAGCAGATGAGAAATATTTACATGTAAATAAGTGCATGTGGTAATTTTCTAGAGGAAACTCTCTTCCATTTAAAGCTATTTAGCTTTTTAGCAAATTAACGAAAAAATAACTAAAATGATCAAATTAAAATGATTTGCATGGAATTTAAACTGTACTAAAATTAACTCTTCATTAAACTTAAATTAAACAAAACGAACTATTATGAACCCTTCGTATTTGTACGAGCAAAACAGTAGAACATGAAAATAAAAAGTCTCAGGAAACTTTGATAAAAAAAAGAATCAAAAGCGCCGAATGTCGAGCTGTACGAAAACTAAAGTGGCCTACTGACATATTTTCTATTTTCACTCGGATGCAAAACAAAAACGTTTTGAAATGATATGAGAGCAGTTGAATTGTATTCATTAGCACAGAAGTCAGCACCTGATAACCTGATTGCTGACTTGCAGTATGCGACTTCCATAAATTTTTGTCCCATGTGTGTCTGTGTAAACTCCTTCAAATTTTCTTTGGACCAGCGTCTATACGTTTCGTAATTTGTCGGAACTGTAAACATGGTTTAAAAATGTTAGTTATGACTAGGAAAACTGACAAAAGTAGCGTTTTTGGCTTTTTGTGATAAAAAGGAGACTGAAAGCACACTGAAAACGTGTGCACACGTTTTGAGACAAACATGGATTACCGTTGAATTCTTTGGAAATAAAAAGTACAACTGGAAATAATCGGAGTCTTTGTTACCCGCCCGAAATGGTTTTATGCATAATATAAATCAATTTATTCATTTTAGAATCCCAATTTGTCATCATCTCTATATACTGATGATAAATTAAAATGAAGCTCAGAACTCACATGAGTTCAGTGTACACTAAAAATATAAGTAAATAAAATTGAACTTTCCAAAGTCCGTACAATGAGAGCTTCTCGTCTGATTGAAATGATCGATTATGTCTTCTATTCTTCTTTTAACAGAGTATATATATATCCATGTTGTACAGTACATACAGTTCATAGTCTATAGGTGTACACCATTCACATTTAGAGTTACAATTTACAATTAAAATATATAATTTAGAAGATTTTTCCAGCAATTGTCCTAAATCCTAAATGATTTCATCTAATAACCTACATAGGTACTTGCACATACATCTTGAAAAAAATAATTATATACATGAACATTTCCTCATGGTTAAATTGTAAAATGAAAAAATAAAATAAAATTGAATCCAAGGTAAAGTTCGGAGGACGTCTCTGTTCTTTTTTTTTTTGCTTCCGCCAAGAAATTCCGTACACCACCACCGTTATTGTGTGTGTGTGTGGGCAGAAAAATGTGGAGGACTTTGACTTGCATACTTTTATCTTACAGAGAGAAATGAGATTAGATTAGAAGACGAAGAAGAAGAAGAAGAAGAAAAAGAAGTGGGAGAAGAGTTTTGTATGACTCATCGTCAGACAAGCAAGAGTTTCCCAAAGTGGATTTCTAATAGTGGCTATTAAATCTGTAGGTTTTTCCATAGGGACTTTTGTAAACGGTTGATGAGTAATGGGAAGGTCGACCACTCGGATCTCGTTCGTATTCACCTAGAAAAAGTTAAATTAAAACGAGACAAATACAATTAAAAGATGACTTTGACTTTTTTCAGTTGTTGTCAAGATGGGAAATAAAATTCTCATCCTTTTGAAGCTGACATGTGAAAAAATCTCCATGAGATTCTATATGGATTCTTTTATGTTTTTTTCAATGTGCATTTGATTTTTTATAATTAATTAATTAAAAGAAACTCACTGGAGGATGTGACTAATCCTGGGCCGGCTCCCTTTGTTGACTCCATGCGAGTTACAGGTGGAGATCTGATTGTTTCCGACCTGGAGAAAATAGATGGTTCAAAGACTGGAGTACGAGTTCTAGTGATGGTTTCTTCGACTCTGTAGCCGTCTCGGTCTCTAAAAGCTCGAGTTGTATTCACACTTGGAGAGAGAGCGAATCCTCCGAAAATGGGGCTCTTTAATAAGAAAACAGATCCAAATAAAGTAATTAAAATAATTGGTCCCTATATACATACAATTAAGCCTCAAAAATATAAAATCCAAAATAAAATCTATGCAAAGGTAATTCAATTAGTTTGCTCAGACAAAACGTGAACTTGAAATTGAAATTGTGGAAAGAAAATTTGAAAATTTTGAAACAGTTTTCCTTACCGAGTAATCGTAAGATCGAGACATGATGATTTTCCTTATGTTGGTTAACTTTTTGAAAAAAAGTATTCACAAAAGATTGAAGATAAAATTGGGAGAAGTTTTCAAGTGGCAAGAAAAGTGAAGACTGACAGAATTATATTCACTGAAGATCAAAAGAAACATTTTTATGTCTCAATATCGATATACAAAGAAACGGAAGAAGAAGAAGTCAAGGCGAAGAATGACGTAGAGCCGGTGAGGAAGAAACGTAAGGTTAAAATTACATGGCAGGATGCCCGACCTTCCTTCGTACCAAAACAATCCCTGACGATCTCACCATAACTTCTACATGACGAATATATGTGGAACAAATAACTAAATACATATTATATACTTTCATTTGACTAATCCTCTCTCTTTCCCGTATAAAAATATGCACGAATCTTTGGAAATGCACACACAAATTTCTTGCGTACATGAAATTAGTCATCCATATCACTGGCTTTATGTATACGTATCTACTTTGAAGGTGAATAAATTCACTCATAGAATCTCATCTGATGTATCATCCACACACACAAAATATTTCCCACATACTATATCTCTCTATTTTTCTTAAACAAATGTTGTACATATATACGAGATGGGATTTTACAATATTTCCAAAGGATTCTCTCAAAAACTTAATTCCCATTTTGATGATGATTTTGAGTTTGACGTGTACTACCGAAGCTGACAGCGGACCAATAACAGATACACATACTATTCATCATGCACTCATTCATTCTTACAAAGAGTTATATTTTTTGAGGGTAAAAATAATTCCGGTCGTTTATCTCTGTACAGAATTATAAAGAATGCACACATACAGAAATAAAGTTTTTATTTATGGAAAAGCTAGTAAGATATCCAGATTAATTCCCTATACATCATTTTTGTGTATTTTGTATTTATAATCCTCATGTTTTATTTTACAGATATTTTTTTGGAGGAATGAAATTTGTTAGGGCTTACTACAATATATATAGACATGGAAAAGTTCTCAAACAGATTCGATGGAGCCAACAAGTTTTTCTACGTGATTGATGGTATTGCTTGACTCAAAAACCTGGTGATTTTTCATGCACATACAAAATGTCTGCTCTGTTTCTTTTAGTATATATACGTTTGTGTTCAAAAGGTAGAGATTTGAGAATATTAAATTTGAGAATAAAATCAGTTTTGTTGGAGTCAGTCAGTTGGGAGCCAATGTGTATGCGCGTATCTTTTTATGGTTTCTTTCTGTTTTATTCCATGTTTAAGAATTAATTGTTTCTGGACGTCAAAGAGCCAAGCCAAAAAGTGCATTTCGGACAAAAATAGAATGAAACTGGCATGTCAAGATAAACAAAGCGAAATGTTAAACGCTTTGAAATTTTTAATGAGGCATCTGAAAGAATTTTCTCCGTTTTTTTTGAACTGCACAGGATCTTCATTCTCATTTGAGAAACCAAAATTAACTGTAAATGAAATGTAATTTCAATTAGGGATTGTTAAAAAGAATCCTACTATACTTTTATTTGTATACTTCCTTACTGTAAGAAATGCGTGGAAAATAAATCTCTGTTGTTTTCTGTATATATATAGGAAAGAGTGCGGCAACCAAAAAACTTTTCAGCCAGTAAAATTAGCTGCACTACACTTTGTGTATTGCATAATATAGAAAGTTTCAATTCCAATGTCAGTACAATTACTTTCCTTATCACATGCATTATGGTAGTGGACGATAAGTCTGTAAGACCAAATAAAGGGCAGAAGTGCAGATGCAAACTACAGTACAATAAAACTTAATGATTGAAAAATTGACAAATTGTAGGAGTTCTCGCAATTATGAGTGTTTGAGTTTTGAAGGCGAGACAAAAACTCAGACGAAGAGAAAGGAAAACAAGAGATGACAGTGGAAAAATAAATAGGGATTGCAGATTTTGACAAGTTATTTATCTAGCGAGGTTTACTTTCTGACTCTGTGTACATAGATATATGAACGTCAAGCCGGACAGTGTCAAACTGTCAAAGTCAAATTTGTACCATCATGAAAATTTCACTATATTTTAGTCCAAGTACTAAAAATTGGATTATAATTTGGTGTGAATGTGCATATTATATGAACGGGGAAAAGTAATAATAAAACATTATTTTCGTTAATATGGTAAAGATGAAAGCAAATTTATTTCACAAAGTAGTGTTTCGAATTGGTACATCAGGATGATATTTGAAAAATGAACAAGATTTAATTTAAATTACTGTTCAATGACTGATTCTAGCGAATCCGAATGGATATGGATTCATTTAAAAATTATTCAGCATCTCCTTGATCTGCAGATTTTCCTTGTTCTTCAGATTTTCCTTTCCCTCCTTTCCCTTTTCCTCTCTTGCTTTTCCCACCTTTACTTCTCTTCGCTTTCCCTTTTGCTGTTTTTGCGTCACCTCCTGTTGATGGTGAAGCTTCTGGGTCCTCATCATTGCCACACAACACGGAAGCGAGTTGTTCTGGAATAAAAAAAAAGGAGAATTTTTATGTTTGCAAAGAACTTTTCATATAGATTGGCGAATGTGCGTGGGTAAGGTTTTCTCAAAAACCTACGTTCCATTTGGGACACATCTGAAGAGCTTTCCTCCATTGGCATGGCCTATTAGAAATGAAATTAATAAAGACATTTTATCAAGAATTTGTGATGTTTCCATTTAATTGAAATTCATGTTAGAAATGAACTATTGCCGATAGTAATATACCTGTGACACAGCCAAGATAGCCAAAGCTACGAAAAGTAATATTGCGATCTTCATTCTGTTGGATATGGAAATCGAGAGAAGAGCTTGCTTTTAAAATGAATTATTCTGAAGTAGAACTAGAAATTGAAGTGAAGTCTCCATCACCTTTTTTTCGTTTTATATCATTTTTGATTTCACTGGAAAACCATCCAAGGAAAATATTTGAATGCATTCTCAAATTACTAGCTAATTGTGCTTGCATGTCTTCATTTTCGTTTTATATATTATTATAGAAATGTAAAATTGGTTTTCATTCACAGAGGCTTGTACTTTGTACACATTTGGCATTCGTGAAACTGATGAAGACACTTTCTATACTGTTTACCTCACAACTTAAATTTCTATAAAAAATGCAATCAGTTTACAAAACACGAGCAAATTAAATTAGGATGTGAAAACCTTCAAATTTCAAGCATGATTTTAATTTTTTTTTGTATAATGAAATGAAAGATTCATGCATACAGTAATATAACGTAGAATAAAATATAGATTTTCAGTTATAGTAAATCTAATGTGAACCACATTAAAATCAAGATAATTGACAAAAAATTATTCAGTTGTCAACTGAGCAAATTTTTTGTCACGCGAAGGATTTCCGTTCAAATTAATAAATCTTGTATCACCATCAGTGGAATCTGCCATTCAGATTTTTACATGATACACACTAATAATTTCCAAAATGCAAGTTCAAATTAAATTACCATTAATATTTAATTGATTTGCCGTGTGATTAGTTACTAGGCTTTAACTTTAGTGCATTATGAATTCATGTACAATGGTAGTATAGATATGGAAGCTGTATTAAACAGTATCGTAATCAGTTCATGTATAATGTATACTGATCCATTGAAAATGAAAAAAAATCCATTTTGTTTTGTATATTTTGAACAATATCAAATAGCTTGCGAGCTTCAACATAATGTCAATTTGTATAGAAAGGAATCGCTGTATAATTCTAAAAGGTTATTTTGCATGCTGCGGACTGGCATTATAATAATTCCTGTTTATTTACATGTGAAAAGCTACACTCGCTTACACTGTGTTTCAGCAGTTTCATACGGTCGATTTTGGGAAGGGAAATAGGATATGCAGCATCATTGCGGTAAAACATATTCTTTACATAGTTTTGAGCGAATACTTTTACGTGTACTATATACATGCATATGTATACATGTGTGAATAATGTTGGGATGTATGCCCTATACATTTCCGATTGAATTGAATTATATAAATTGAAGGAGAGGTGATGATAATGATGAAGAGTCTGAGTGGGTGGCCTGCCCTGATTCTGACACTGAATATAATTTCCTTGGGTTTTACGAGCTCCACAGTCGCTCTTCCATTCAAAGAACTTATTGAGACAGCTGATTTACAAATTCAGATGGCCACGGGTTTTGATAGACAACTTCCAGACAGTGTTAAACAAATGCCAACACTTTGTGACCCAGTAGTGTACAAGGAAAAAATGAAGAAGATTTTCTATAGGGTTTATCAGGAGAAATTTGAGGATGCTCAAGATTTACTCGAACCTCTCCTTATAGAATTAAAAAATAATCAACAACTCGCTCAGGATATTTGTTTCGATCATAGTTTGACTTTGGGTTGCTATTCAATTCAAGGAAAATCAATTTGTAAGAAGGATTAAACAATAAAAAATATATGCTCATTAATTATTAATGTGTGCTGTATACACTTCAACTTCTTCTCCTGTATGCATTCACAATCACAAAATTTGTGAGCACTAAAATTCCATTCGGGAATTTTTTCACCCAAAGTAAGTATGTACTTTGTGAATGTGAATAATGAAATTGATTATATTTATTCTGTACCATGAACAAAGCTTCACTTTACCTTCTTTTACACTCTATATACTATGCCAAAAATTCCCAACTGTCTTCGTTCACAGTGTCTTTATTATGATTGTTTTTTTCATGAGAATATCAATAGTCAGAAGAAATGGAATTCTTGTTGTTTTTTATCCCTATTTCCTTATGCATTGGTTTTCTAATTTTTAAGACCGTTTATTGAGTTCTAACATGAACATTGTAAAACTAGAATTTCGTTTTCCCTAATATACGTACTATTACGTACTTGCTTGTGGATACCTATTTTAATTACATAAATATACTTTCTAAGTAACTTTATTTTTGTACGTTGTACAACAAAGTGGGATCGGATTTGTAATCCTCGAAAAGTACACAAAAAAACTGATCATTGAACTAAAAATGGGTTCCTTGTCTGATATTGCGGGTTCTATTATGTTTTGGTATGTTTTTGGACTTCTTTGTGTGGTAAGTGAATCTTTTCATTCAACTATAATATAGTTGAAAGAGAAAAGGGATCGAACAGGTATTAGCCATTTCTATGATTTTCCCATATCATTTACATTGTTTTCAATGGCAAAATTCCAATACCTGTTCAATCCCTTTTCTCTTTCATCGTCACGTATGCATTAATTTTCTTCCGTATTGCCCCATACTGAATATTTTCTGTATATCTTAATTTATTCTCAGACTGCATTAGTAGCGACCTACACAACTGTAATTAGGAATTGCACCAAACAACAGACGACAAACACAGATACTGACGAAACGATAGAAGCATCATCAGAGTCCGAGGGTCAAATTAATGAAGGATTTCCCCAATCATCTTCTTCGGCTTGTGCAAGTACTGAAAACGTTTGTCAAGAAAATCAAAAAGGGGATGCTGAAAAAACCATTCCAGAAATTGTTATTACTCCAACGACACACATAACATCCGTTTGATTTAATTATCATAGCTGTAATCTAATCATAATACTTAAGTATACGAATTGTAATAAAAATTACTATCCTTTTCATAGTTTTCATTAAATAATTTACGTACTAATAATATTTATTTAATCACAGTCTAGCATTGAAATCTCTCTGATGGCACCAAAAATGTGTTTTGAATCATTTCCGTCTTAAAATTTTAAGAGAATTCGGAATTTTGATTTGTCATAATGAAGAATTTGACTTAAATACGATACGACCATTATAATTAAGTTCAGTTTCATATTTATTCAATATACCAGCAACAATTAAGTTGGTAGTTAGTATTTTCAATAGTGAATTCGTCAACAGGGAAAGATTGTTGTCCATTTTACAACGGATATTACAATTTTAAGACGCGAGATTTTTTACATTTTTCTACCTGTGTAGTTTATTTACTGACAATGTAATTTTAACCATCCACCACGCAGTTTAAGTACTTGTCAACTAATTGTCACAAGTAAAAGGTGTGAAATGATATTAGATTTCATGTAGCTTGTCAAATAAGTCAAACAAATCACAGCTACTTGCTGTATATATACTCATTCCGTTTGTATTTTAATTTGTTCTATATATATAAAGAAAGGGTTTCATATTTTCGTAATCAGAATTATATTAAATAATACGAAGTTTACACAAAATACCAGCAAATCATGTCGTTAACATACGCGGATTTTCCATACTATTTGGAAAAGGAGAACAATTATTCTGCTTCTTCGAATAATATACCATCAAATTTTTCTAATGCACTTCCGACTGAATTTCGAGTCTTAGAAGAATCAACTGTGCCTTTACTTCAGGTATGTTTCTGTGTGTATTTAAATATGTGGGTGACTTTATGTATTTTCTGCAAATATTTGGAATCAGGTAAAAAGCACTGTTATTTTTTTCTTTGATTTTTTAGACTGCAGATGATACTTATCAGGATTTCATTATAATTGCGGAATTCTCAGAAATGGAAGGTCCAACTCCTTTGTGTACAATTCCGAATGATGCTCCAAGTAAAACGGATATTAATTTGAATAATTTGGCTGTTCATCTTATGTCAACCGATTATCAAGTGAATACTGTGTAAGTCATTTGTTAATTATCTCACGCGTTTTGTCCAATTATTGTATTATTATGTGATATATGCATATAGATATACTTAATCATGTAAATTAACATTTTGCTTACTATTAAAGGGGACATTTCAAAGTGTGTGAAGATACACAAGTAATGAGGACCAATGTGTTCAAGAATGTCCATGTGTTTATGCAATACTTTACATTGTATGACATTAAAGCAAGAGGATTTGTCCGCCCGTTTTGTTTTGGCTACGTTTCAAAAGACCATATAAAGATTGACAGAAATGTATCTAAATTTGCATCAGAGTTTGATAAGGTCCTTGTTAATACTTATATTTTAACTTGATTGTGATTGCGTGTGTAGAATACTTGAAAAATGCTCATTTGAATTATTTATTCTGAACAGATAACTAATATTTTGAAGCACACGAATCGTCAATGGTTTTCAGCAGAGTTACAAAAATATTTAACTAAATTGAAGACTGCAAAAGAAGATTACATTAATTCCAAGTGTCAGGGATCTTGGCAAACAGCTTCATTACCACTCACGAGAAGTCAAAATACAAATGATATAGAAGAAACTGGGATTTTCTCTATTGATGATACCTTGGATTTGGAAAATATAAGTTTGAACCAAATTGCACACCAATACACAGAAATTGAAACAATTCTTCAAATTGTTAAAAATACTCCGATAGTAAGTACAAAATATTTACAGATTGTATTAAAAAAACTCAATAGATGTACACATTTAATTGGTCAGTAAACTCATTCTACGAATCAATGCAATAATTGTATTTGATATGAATAGGTTGACCCTACGTGTGAATCAGATGTCAAAATGCTTTCGTTTTACATTCAGCATTTACATCCCAAAACTCTTTTGAAGTCAACACTAGAGAAATTTCGAATCCGTCATTTAATGCCAGATGACAAGTTGTTGAATACTGTGGACTCGGATTTTGAGTCATTAAATGTTCCCTTAGTCCATCCCCTAAAACAAAAAGGAGAATCTCTGAGACCTCTCACTACACTCGGTCAACTGGGAACAGTCATTTTAGTATGGAGACTCATGCGTCTAGAATTACAGAAGCGTGCAGGTGAGTTCATAAAATCCATGAATAATTTATGTATATATATAATAATTATACTCATGCGAGGAATATGTATATTTAGTGTAATGTTCTATGTTTTGCAGATTTCATATTTTCTGAAATGGAAATATTAGCTCGAAATTTTGAGAAACATTGCAAGTCTCTCAATGGCAGTAAAAGTCCATTATTTGAAGCTTCGATTAAAACTGTTGTGAGTGATCGTACTGTCTATCTTGATTCGGATGACGGGAATACAAATAGTTCAACTACTAATAATGGAAGTCACAATGAAGACGAGTACTGCGGGGATGACTGTGAATATGAACACTTTGAATTATTACTCCATGATAATTTGTGCCAAGTCCTTGATAAAATTCATTCAGCTGTAGCAATCGTGCCCGATAATAAATCTGGTTCTTACCATAGTCTATCAGATGAGTCTGATATTGTCATTACTAGTCGACATGCCAGTGGTAACGAGAATGAGAGTAGTAGCTATAATTCTGCTATTGGTTCCGTGGAGAGCCAAAAGACTTGTCACGATGAACTGAATGCTAGTTTTAAATCCATCCCACATCAATTACAATTACATTTCACACCAGAGTCCTACGAAAGCTCCAAATCTGGAACATCCCATTTCCTTACTCCAACACCATCAACAATTCTTAATTTGCCTGGAAATTATTCTTCCAAATCAGGAGGAACAACAACAACAACAGGAGCAAATATCCTGGAATCTCCATTATCAGAAAAAGAATTTGTACAAGATATTTCTTCGTCGTCCGTGGTTGGTTCTTCCGTGAAGGATAGTAGAGGATCAGAAACAAGATGTAGTATAAGTTCTTATAGTTCCTCTGATGAGGATTTTAATTTTAGTGGTTCTTCATCAGACTTCTCTACAGGGAGCATTGAAATGATTGAAAAAATACGTTGGTATGTCACAATGTCTAGGAAAATGACTAAAGGACAAGCTGGATATGGGATTTTAAAGTTTTTTCGTCACTTTTTTCAAGTGGCTCATCATGTTTTGTACTCAATTGTTATTGGACGTCCAGTTGTGATTTGTGGGAGTGAGTCTTACAAATCTAGAATTGGTCAAATCCTCACAGCTCTCATACCCCTCGTCCCTTGTTATCCAGAAAAAAGTTGGAAACTTTTACGATGGCATCGAGGGATTCTAGTACCTGCTCATTTCAAGCAAAATTCTTTCAAAATTATTGGCCTTTGTATTCCCGAGAGACTTGTTGTCCATGATTTGATGAGTCCCAAGGACGTGAATAGTGTTACCATATTAAATGCAGAGACAAAAACTATATTAGGCCCAGCATACTCTGGCTTATTTTTTTCAAATTTCGAGCAAAAGTGTCAAAAGTTTTTTCAGGACGATGTCTCACTCATGGGATATTTGGGCTGCATTTTTACTGAAGTGGAATCAAAAGTTTTCCTGTACAAATCTTTACAGAGTGATGGAATGAAGACTGCTGAAATTATTCGTAAACTTGACTTGAAATGTGCTGACATTGACGTTGTCAAATATTTAGCTGGACTTGTCCATGACTTTGAAAATGTTGTCGAAATTTTTTAAAATAACAAAAATTTGCAAAAATTGTAATAAAATGTGCTACACGTATGTACGGTATTTTACTTTATCTCAACGAATCATGATTAAATTACTAAAACGTTTGAAGGTTTGAACAAATAAAAATATTATTTACACGCTAAATACAACCAATTCCAAAATCCCTGACTAACTTAAATCATTCATTTCTTATTTCTTGAAGAAAATTTCTTCCCCATTTTTTTATGACATCATACGAAGAAGATTTAGTTGTTTCTAGATATCGCTTGCCCCAAAATATTAAAGCGGCAAAGGATTTACAGAGATTAATTTTTACTCGAAAGAAAGTTGAACTGACGTGTGTTTTAAGTGTTTTTTAATCATTGTGATTTTAAGATTTTATTGTAATTCCACATGTATTTGTTTTTAAACACTGATTTGAAAAATGAAAAACATATCTACAATTTTATATTGCATTGGGATTATTCTATGTACAGCTAAACATTCTTCGGGTTTTTATGATGAGGAAATTGGTTTATTTGGTACGTTAAGGGGGTATGTTGGAGAGTTGGGTAATGTTATGAAGGAGGTTGCTTCCGGAGTTAAAAAACTAAGTAAAGGAATTCGAAATGTTGAAGAATTCCTCGATGCAACGATTGACGAGGATTGTTATTTTGAATGTCCTGGTGGTAAGTGTCAACTCCAACAATATTCAAAGAAAAAGCCTTTGAATCAAAGGTCACAAAGCAAATATTTATATGGTGCTGTAAAAAAGTTTCTAAAGATATATGTCGGATGTACTTACAACTACTTAATTATTTACTTATTGTTATTATAAAGGAAAACTTCCAATCAAGAAGAGATATCATGTTCCAAGTTCTAATGGTTGTGGAAGCTTTGGATTAGAAGTAAGAAAATATTCAAAATATTGGTATATTTCAAGCATTTTATTTATCGTTTTACAGAATCATTATGAACACGAACTTACAAAAAGTTTTTTTGTTTTTTCTGCCATATGTAGGAATATTTAAATGATGCGATGCTACCACTAGCAGAATTTGTAGACTGCTGTAATTTCCACGATATTTGTTACGGAACGTGTAACGAAGACAAGGATGAATGTGATATGAAGTTTAAGAAGTGCCTGTATAAAAATTGTAGAGCTAATAAGGATTCCATGAGCAAACTAAAACATAAAGGTAAGTAGGTAGAAATGTAATTAGATACTATATCTGCAATCAGACAAATGCTTATAGTAAATTAAAGTTATCTAAATTGATATTTTCAGGTTGTCAGGCGGGAGCCAAGCTACTATACACGGGTACAACAACGTTGGGCTGCAAACCTTATATGAACGCTCAACAAGAAGCTTGCTATTGTCCAGGAAGTAAAGAAAAGAAAGACGAACTTTGATCATCTCTTGAAACTAGCCAAAAATGTGATTCAATATGGTTCCTCCTATACATCATGCAGTATGATTCTTCCATTTGTTTTTATTTTTAATTGTTAGAACCGATTTTAAAAAACCCAGAATGATGAAAAAGCTCATGCAGCTATATTGACTTACTTAGGTGATCTGAAATACAGATGATTCTTAATACTCGTAAACTATTTATTATTGTATAATAATTTCTTATTTACTTATGCCACGGATTACTGCAGAAAATCCGTAAACAAGAACTGAAACTAGTGAATTTCTAATGTATTGTATCGTATTTATATTTTACTGTGCATCTACGCAGCATTTATAATATGTAAAAAGCGTGCTGAAAGAATGAATAAAATACTTACATGTACCTATATATATATAAATGTCTATATACGTATAGTCAAATATGCTGTCAAGATTCATATGGCGAAAAATAATTGGTATAGCTTGGAAAATAAAACTACATGTAAAAATCGATGACAGCAACACCTTTCCCCGATATAAGAGCAATATGAGAGTTCTTATTATCCATACAATAAACGCTGTGTCTCAGGCCAGAAATGGAAGTCAGAACCTAAAAACAAATTGAGAATAGAATAGTGTTAAACTTTTCCATCCTATATAACCATTCGAGTCATGAAGGATTGAATTGTATGTACGTAAACATGTGAGCGTACTTTGCCGTTATGTTTGTTAACGACTCCGACAGCATTATCTTCAGTTCCACTAAATGCAATCAAATCATTATTTAAAAAATATCGACAACAATAAAGCATCTTTGGTAAGGTAGCTGATTTTGATTTCCCAGCAATCCTATGACGAAGCTTTTTGCTAGTGTTGTTTGATAATGTCTTTCCTGAGGTCGAACTTCCTCTTCTCTCCGCCATATGAGGAAGAGGAGGCAATTGAAAAGAATCGGAATTTACATCACTGGAAGTACACACTGTTTCACCAGAAGAGGAAGAATTTCCCCCATCATCGCGTGAAGGTAGAATGGTTTTGATACACATACCAGATCCATAGTCCCAAAGTTGAAGGGCGTTTTGTCCTCTCCAAGATGCTGAGCAAATCTTTATGAAGCCACACGTATGTATGTATAAAAACATTTCTTCTGCCTCCCTCATATTTGTTAGTTTTAATTTTTAACGCTCACACCTCTTTTCCAGATTGATCAAATGCTAACGCTTCGCCACAGATGAGAGGACCGTGGAATTGTTTTATCATTGTTGGAATTCTCAAATCATAATAACGTATAACACCATCCCATCCCCCAGTAATTAGCTCATCTGTAGCCTGAGGATTATACACTATAGAATAGATTCGACGGAAATTCCGATTTTCATAAAATCTGCAAAGCACATTCAAGTATAAACAGTTCAGGTAACAATCTACGTAAGTAAGTATATCATTACACTAGCAATCACATTCACATTAGCAATTGAAATATGAGAAATTCTTACGGTGGTTCATAAGTTCTCAAATTTTTACGTGTTTCATCATCGTAAATGAGTAGATTCCCGTCACTACCAGCCGTTGCAAATGTGTCTCCAGCCTCTGAAAACTTTTTTGAAAACACCCGTTAACATTCAGGCTCATTGTACAGATATATAAGATACAGGCAAAAGGCAAACGTATTTAGTACAGATATTTACTACGCCTATATCATATATAGTTCTCCATCCATTTTATTTACCTCACAAGTAATGATTTCTCGATTTTCCTTCATAGTGTGAACACACTCACCCGTTGGATAGTGAAAAGTTTTGACTTTCCCATTCGTAACTACATACATGAGTAAAGGTATCATTTTAGTCTAATTAAATGAATATAAAATTTTAACAGTAAATGTTTTGTTTCTTTGAATGCTTATACATGTAGCAATCACGAGATTGTTTGGATTGCCATCTCCTTTTCCAAAGGGTCTGAAACGTACACACGTTGCACTGCATCTGTGCTTCTTTTCTCGTTCATTCAATGTAAATATGAGTCGGTCATTTTTTGTATGATAAACGCAAACAATACCATCCGCAAGTGCCACAGCATACGCTTTCCCGTTTGGATTAATTTTTACCGATAGACAAGTATCCGAATTTGGGCTGGAAAGAGAGAAAACAATGCTCAGCAGCTGAGCCTCAGCTTATATTTAATTTAATATATAACACCGATACTATAGAGCGAAGATAATTTGCACATATATACAGATACTTATGTATACAACTTACATGTCGGAAAGGACTTTGATATTGCCATTCAAATTACTTTGATCAATAATACAATCCTTATAATTGGGAACACTGTATACCTTTCCAGATGACATTGCAACTGAACAGAAATTCCTATTTGCAATTTATTCATTATACCATGAAGGGGGGTAACGTATAGTTAACCACTGTGGGAGTCAAGAAAGGGAAATAAAAAATGAAAGTGTTTGATCAATTTTTACATTGGGGCAAATCGAAAGCGACAACAGCAAGGAAAAATGAGTGGCATTTGCAATATTCGAATTTCTCCATGCTGAAAGAATTGAAAGATTTTTTCTTGCTGATTTATTTTTTTAATTGTTGTTAGCAGATTTTTAATTGTACTACTGGAAGCACTAGGACAAATAGTCTAGCTAAACTATATTATATACCAAAATGTTGTCCTGTGCATATAACTGTGGCAGTAAAGCGTTCATGAAGGTAAGATTTGAAGCAATATTTCGTGCTATAGCCAACATTGAAAGTTGTTCTTTTCTTTGGGTCATTTAGGGATTAAATACAATGTAATGATGTAATCATTACTTACATCACATTGATATTTTTGTTGTTATCATTGCAGAGACCAAAAACAGGGGAAGCACTCTGTCAAGAATGTTTTTATTTAGCTTTTGAAGAGGAAATACATGAGACGATAGTCAAAAATAAATTATTCAAACCTGGGGATTTCGTTGCTGTAGCTGCATCTGGAGGAAAAGATTCGACAGTCTTGGCACACGTAATGAAGCTTTTGAATGAAAGACATAATTATGGACTCAAGTTAGCCTTACTCTCAGTTGATGAAGGGATTTCAGGTGCGTTTCATAATATAAAAATCATAAATGAATCGGATTGCATTATGCGTTATGTTTTTAAATTTACAGTTTTAATTATAATTACTATTAATTACATAAATGTAATTGTGATAATTATATTATCAGGTTATCGCGACGATAGTCTGGAGACTGTCAAAAGAAATGAGCAACAGTACGAGATTCCCTTGAGTATATTTTCGTATAAAGATCTGTATGGATGGACAATGGATGAAATTGTTCGTGAGGTAAATCAGAAAATTCTTGCTATAATTTAGAATTGATTATTATAGGTATGTATTTATTTATGTATTACATATTATGAATTATATACTGTAATTGCTATACCTTGGGTTCATTTAGGTGGGTCGAAAAAACAACTGCACATTTTGCGGTGTATTTCGTCGTCAGGCACTGGATCGTGGAGCCATACAACTCAAAGTAGATAAAATTGTGACAGGTCACAATGCGGATGACATAGCGGAAACAATTTTAATGAATTTACTCCGAGGAGATGTAGCCCGTCTTCAGCGTTGCACATATATAACTACGGTATGCTTATTGTTAGTTATTGTTTCTAAACATTTGTTCCTCTATTTTTAGTAGTTCATGTTTATACCTAATATTACCTACACATTCTTTGTGTAGTATTTAATAAATTCTATTCATTAATAATTCATTGGTTGGTTCTATTTTAGGGAACTGAAGGAGCACTTCCTCGTAGCAAACCATTTAAATATACATATGAAAAAGAAATTGTGATGTACGCTTATTACAAAAAGCTAGATTATTTTTCTACGGAATGTATTTATTCACCAAATGCTTACAGAGGTCATGTAAGAACTCTTATTAAAGATCTGGAGAAAATAAGACCTTCCTGTATTATTGACATTATTCATTCGGGTAATCAAAATAGAAAATTAGATACAACAATTGTCTGTGTAGTGGAGTAATAGTAGTTAATCTAATTAATAATAAAAATTTGGTTTTAAATTTTAGGTGAATCCCTTTCTATTCGGGAAGGAGTCAAAATGCCGGTTCAAGGGACGTGTAATCGCTGTGGCTACATAGCAAGTCGAGATTTGTGTAAAGCTTGTGTCATGTTGGAAGGCCTGAATAAAGGCTTACCGAGACTGGGGATTGGAAAGAGTTCAAAAGTTAGAGGGAAATTAAAAATGTTGAACGATCCCCCAGCATCAGATGAGTCAAATTGTAATAATAACAATGACTTGAAGGTCGATTCAGAAACATTTGATGATGAAAGTGAATTTTATAGCTGTGGTGGTGGAGATGGAAATTCCACTTCCGTTTGTGAATGTGAAAGTAATAAGAAAACAGACGAGAGTTCTTCAGAACAATGTTTTAATTTTAAAGATGAAATTGATTTAAAGTTGGATGTAGACGATCCATCATGCAATAAAGAAATTGGTTTGAGTCCAATACCTTTACAAGATATAGAGAATTTGGTGAAAAAACTTACAACTGTCGAGATTGAAAAGAAAATGAGTTTAAAGTGACATATCACAAACTATTTTATGTAAAAATTACCTTCATTACTTAATACAATCCTGTTGTTTTTATTTTCACAGTATTTACATAGAGTATACCATTTAAACGGTGTGAAAAGCGCAATGTTTACTGAACATGAATAAAATAAAGACTAAATGTTGAAACACCCTTTGTGTTAAAAGCTAATCATTTCATGTATAGGAAATCCTTCATTCATAAGATTTGTGATCGCTTGCCAGTGCTCACACATGTAAGTATATAGGGACGGCCTGCTGAAACTAACTCTGAGTGATGCGCATTGTCCGAGTGTTATAGTCTTTCCAAGACTATATAATATTATGATAACTACAGAAAGTATCATTTCAAAGTCGCTTTTCTGTTTTGTCACACGACTTCTATAAATCTAAAACATTAAGACGTTTTCATCTAGTTTTGGAATTTTTAGTAAAAAAAATAATTCATGTATCTGTGATTCAC
>JAIUND010002763.1:0-20044 GCA_034699125.1 Gisinianus flammeolus | reverse complement strand
AATGTGTATTTAAGTCAATACACATTCCACCAACTGAAAACATACAGCTGACAAATCTTCCCTGCAGCATCCAGCACTAGACCACAATGCTGGATATGCAATAAATTAAGAGGTGCACAAACAAACCAATACACACCGTCCTTAAATCCACACCACCACTTGACTTCTTGAGGAAGAATCTTTTTCAAAATATTCCTCATGCCATTTCAAGTCGGTAATTAAATCAAATTTAATGCCATGCCATTCCATATTCCTATTCCACAAGTCCATTGACTTGTCTTCTAGTCTTATATAGTTGAAAGTCCAAAATCCTTTAACAAACCAAAACACTCAATACAAACGAGACATATTGTGTTACGACTGTTTTTGCTGCAAGCAAAGCCATGATTTCATCAGACTTTCCTCAACATTTTCAAAGGATCCAAAACAAAACCTGGGGTTTACATATACATGTCCCTGCAAAATCCTGTTGTGCTCTTTCCTCGAAATTCCCATCATCATCTTTTCAAGATGCCCATAGGCCCATAGTATAATTCCAAAATTCCCTCCATCAAAGAAAAGAAAAGTATAAAATGCAGTCTTTCTGAACAAAACAAGAGGAAAAACCTTTTCCCTGCGCTCACACAAATAGGTACAATATTACGAAATGATGAAATTCGGGCAGACAGTTTCATTTTCCATCTAACATTGTTTTCCAAACTCGTTTTCCCCCCCAAAATAATGTCAGACCTCAACCCACACACACACAAACCCAAACTCAAGCATTATAAAGCTTCCAATTTGCAAAACGAGCACGTGAAGGCTCAACATTTCATGAGCATCATCATCTTCATATAGGCTATTAAATGTCCGGCATTGTGCGCATTGGATTTGATATAGGCGAATAGAAAATTTCTTTACACTTCTTCCTGCAGACTTGTGTCCACACTTGTACATACATCTATACTCTGATCAAAAAAGATAAAATATCCTTCATCGTCACTATATATGTGCATTTTGAGAGATTCACAATTAAATTTGAATTCAAAACGATAATTGACATTCAGCAGCGGAGCGGCTTCTCCTCGTATCTCTCCTCTCTTGTATGTGCCCACACTCATTTGTTCTTGAGCTGGTCATTTATCATGGGATTTGCATAATTTTTTGCATAACAGGCCAAAAAAGTGTCATATATATATACGCGTACGAAAGGAGGAAAAAAAGCCAGCCCCACATGAATTGATTTCAAAACAACAACAAAACAATTACAACTGAGCTCCTCTGACACTCTCACATATACTGAACATGAACATACAGACACTCGATAAGACTTTTTTGAACATGCAAATATGTATATATGGAGATTGTTCGACTATAGTGGACGACTTCAAACTGCGAGAGGAAAACAATGTGCATTCCAAATGAGTCGAATAATATCTGTATGGTATGTATATGTATAGTGAATATTGTAGGGATTTTTTTTTCGTTAATTCTCACACTGAATTCAATCGTCACCAAGAAGGAGCGAGAGGAGAACTTCCCTATATTGAATACAAGTCAAACCTGACTTCTGACTCTGACTTTGGCTCGAGAATTCTGAGAAGAATTCTGTAGATTACATTTGACTAAACCCATGAATGACGACGACGACTATCTGCTCAATTGTTCGAGTTGAGAGAGTAAACAAATAAATTAGACTCTCAACTCTCAAGACTTGAAGACTATTAACCTCAAGTTTGGTAGGGAATAGACGTTAGAAGTGTTAGAACTTTAGAACCGCCTTTCCTATGGAATATATGTGAATGAATAATGCTATATTAAATTATATTATGGATGCCCAATAGTAGTCAACTTATACCTAGCGGTATATGTATGCTAATGCTCCTATATATGTCATGTATGCATATGAGAAAAAGCATTCTAAATGAATGGAAGAAATAAATGTACACAAATTGAATCCCTTACCCTTTTTTCCTCTGGAGAGGACTGCTCTTGATCTTGCTCCAGCGTGAAATTCTGAGTGTAATCCGTCAATTCCTCTGGGATGTGAACTTCTAACGATGTTGTTGATGACAGTAAATCCACGGACTCTTCGGGGTGTTCACCATGTAAAATCCCATCGATCCCGTCTGATGGCAAGGGCATAGCCGCTGGACCGATTCGATCAATGTCTATTCTTGGACACTGCAAAAAATATTCAGAGTATAAACAAACGTTTTTCATACAGTCCCATTTACTTCTCCTCGTCATCCTCTCAATTAACGGACTAAAACCGGTAAAAAAAAGTCAAACGGTGTCAAACTATACAGCATGATTTCTTCATCGGTACTTATGTATATATTTATTTAGGAATCCCACATTGTTTAAAAAAAAATTCAAAAGAGGGGAAATTGGGAAATTATTTTGTATATCTAAACTCTCCTAATTTTTTCGGAACATATGAGTACGGATTTAAAAGCAATAATGAAGAATTTGAGACCTCACACACGACAAAAATGACCAATTTGCACAGGACAAGCCTATATTTCATGTCATATTAATTTCCTACAGTGCACGCTTAACACTGAACAACATTAGACAACATTCAAAAAACTGTACAAGTAATTTTTTAATTCCATTCCATTCCTTCTTCTATATACTTCAAGTGCAAGGCCAGAGGTTACGGCAAGCGGACGTCAGTAAATTATTAATTATTATTGTATCAAGTCTCAAGTATCTCCCACTGACTCTGAGCTATATCGCATATATATATAATATAATAAAATCTTAGGCCACGGTCAGCAAGTCATGAAAATTACAACATTTTAACTACACTATACAACTCTCATATATACTCTGCTCAACTGCTAAACTGCCAACTCTCTGGACTCTTCTTATCAGTCTCAATTTATTCCCATATATATTTATAGTTATAACTTATAACAGTATACAATATTAATATTCCTCGTACACCATTCGAATTTCGAATCCCACGAGATGAAATTTAAATTAATTACAATTATTATGTCGGCTTTTTATTTCAAACTCGTCGTTCCCGTTGACATTGCATTGGTAAATTAAGTGACGCGAGTTATGGTCTTCATTCATTCTCCTTCTTTTCCATTTCCAGCCCTATAATTTCTTCTGTTTGACAATTAATTGTAAAAGAAGTCTAGTCTCTGTGCACATCATGAAATGGCACAGATTTTATATTTGTTTTACTTGCACACGAATCCTTTTTTATTTTTTTAGCTACAAAAAACTCCACTACCGACCTCAAAGCTATTTAACTATAAATATTCTCTGTTCTCAATTCTAAATCCAAATGGGTTTCCCCCCATGCATTTTTCAAACCTCGTTTACCTTCAAAAAGAAAATCAATGAAAACCCCAAGTTGTCTAGCACAGAGACAGCAGACGGACAAAAAAAACCAATTGAAACCAGACAAAGAGAGGACGAGGAGAAAAAATCCTCACATTTTGTCTGTATATTTATGATTATGTACAAGGAACAAGGATAAAAAAAAGTGGGAAAACCCGGGTGAAACGGGTCAAAAAAAACTGTTCGTACCCCTTTTCCTGACGTTTTAACGTCAGTTTCAGCCGTTAGCTATCAATCAGACAAGACAAGAACGGAAATGTTAAAATTTAATGGAGAATGCACATGCACTCGAGAATGTAGCACTTTTTTTTTAAGCACCTTCTTCAAATCCTCAAGGAACCCTCGGTATTCTGTAGGTACATATTGCAATTGCACTGTATACTTTGGCAAATGAATGTCGAATATGTATGTCCATTCAAAGGCTGAAAACTCAAGGAAAAATAGGTTGTCGGTGGTGCGGTTTGGTTTGGTCTAGCTTTTGCTTCTTACTTCTTCTTCTTCTTCTTCGATACATCCGTCTCGCATGTCATTTCATTTTATGAGAGCAGTATAAGTATACCAAGTTTTCAAGCACATGTTTGTATTTTATACAAATTAGGTACTTTTACCTTTCCCGTATCCCTATATACATTATTAACATTATTATTTGAAGAGTTACGAGCACGGAATTAGGAAATTACGACTGAAACATATACATAGTTACAAATTGAAACTTAAATTCGTTGGCCAAAATTCTTCACCTTCCTCCTTTTTTCTTGCATCATGTATAAATGTATCTGTATATGTACGGATTTTAGATTATAATTTGTAGACCAGAACCAGAGCCCGGTCATACTTTTGTACTTT
Organism: Gisinianus flammeolus; assembly: GCA_034699125.1. Classification (NCBI taxonomy): domain Eukaryota; kingdom Metazoa; phylum Arthropoda; class Collembola; order Symphypleona; family Katiannidae; genus Gisinianus; species Gisinianus flammeolus. Next base: position 15,859 of record JAIUND010002763.1, on the reverse strand, counting down.
TGGTATGGTGTAATAAAAATGAAAGAGAGAACAAAACAAAATACGGTGAGATAAAATTCCGTCAGACACAGAAACCGAAATTTTAGTATAAATATATAGTGAAACGTTTCCAAAAATTGGAGTTCATAATTGAAACCACGTTGCGCTTTGGAGAAATCCCTCGGTGCAAGTCTCAAAGGACTTCTTGTGTAGTGTATGGGCAGAAAAAACAAAAAGTAAAACCTACCAAAGTACCGACCTATCACAACGACAAGGACGTTAAATATTTTACAACCTTCATTTTTTTTTTTTTTTGCGAGCCTTATAACGAAAACGAAATCATCAAACAACCTGCAACCACTCTACATTATTCTACAATTCTACATACAATAGAGCATATGTGTATGTATATACAAAAACACAAACGCTTAACAAATACATAAAGTAGATGAAACGTTTGAATCCCGAGTCCATATCACCATGTTTACATCATACCCGGTCGGTGTCTCCGACGACGACGACTACAACAAAAAAGAACACGTTCAAATTCAAATAACTTGAATGCATGTACAAGAAACGTTTCCTTTTCCCACTTGCGTAATATTTTTAAATTTTTAATCAAAAACTTGTGTCTCATTTCACTACACTTTTCTATAAATATATTCAAAATTAACTTGAACTTTTGTACATTTCTACAATAAATTCACCTATGCGAATCCACACGGGACTTCTCTGTCGTACTCCAACGCTGCTCAAATCATTTTACATATATATTAGTCTAGAGTGATCACAAACTATAAATCAGTTATACACAATCTGCTACATGACTCCTCTGTAAAAATCCCTTTAAAGCATGCACAAAATGCAGGCAAATTCCTTTAATGATAATCTGATAATCATACTTTACCAAAAAATAATTACTATAACTTTCTCTGCTTGAATGCTTCATCTCCAAAGTCTGTCTATATAAAACTCTGCATTTTTTAATTTAAATTTAAATTTATCCCATATCTAATCAGTTCCAATCACCATATTTTACACATTGCTGTGGCTAATCGCTACTAAATGTACATAGATATATATGACGCTCAACATTTGTTTTCTGTTTCCTTTCCAACTTCCAAGTAAAACTAAAATTATATGCTCTCTCGTGTATTAACAGCCAGCAAAAAAAAAAATTCAATGCCAAAGTCAAAAAATCATCATGGCTTCACTTGACACTGTCCTGGAACCCCAACTTACCTACTCACTTACAAATAATATAATAATAAATAATTTATGCCAGCTGTGTGTAGCTTTGGATTCTATATTTATACCCTCACAATACTTTCTTTATTGAATAAAGAATCCCAAACCAACTTCTGTTTCACATTCATCTCCCACAATATTTTTACACTCGTCCAAACTCCAAACAGAATAAACAGAAATTCATATTTTTATCCTCAATTCAAATTTCAAAATAATCTACATACATCCTCAAAGTCAAAACTCCAATAAAAAAAAACCCTCGTCAAATCCAAGTGAAAAAAAAGACATCCTTTCATCTCTTTCATCCCCTCTGTACATAAAATTCTAAACATATTCGTCACTTTTTTGCACTGCACTGCACACACTGCACCAAAAAAAAAAAAAAAACCTCTGCGGATCTGAAGCATTCGGCAGTGCAATGTGCAATGAGAATGACAGAGGATACACATTTCTCATTCATATATACATAATAAATGAGCAATGAGCACGGTGCACGTGGATGCACAATGCAAAAATATGTATACATGTATGGCGAAGAAAAAATGACTGCTGTCGACAGGCTAAAAAACATTTCGAGGCCTCACAATTTCCAATTTGCAACGCCAGAACACACTAAACACCATCCAAGACTAATTTGAATGTCAAAAAAAGCTTGTGTGTGTGCATAATATACTTAAAACTCTGTTATTTCCCCCCCCCCCCTTTAATGTTTACAACACCCCAACAAAAATCCACGACCACATCCAAAGAAAACATTGAAAAAAAAAGTCCATCTTGCAACTTTCAAGGGGTTTTTTTCTCTCGCTTCTGTACACACATAGTGACACACACACACACAAATCCATGCATACCGACTACAGAGAGATGGATTATGTCAATACAAATGCATTTTTGCACATGTAATGGCACATTGCAAATCCATTTGACGAAAAGCGAGCAAGAGAGCGAGAGAGAGGGGGAGGGGGGAGGGGATCTGTGGGTATGAATACAGATTGAGATTCGCTGCTGTAATCAAAGAAAATAGCATGCCTCCATGTGTGTTTTGCCATAGTCAACTGTTCAAAATTCAAGGCCTCATAATTTTATTCAAGTTCAGCAGGTACATGGAAATTACTACAGCTACGAGAAAAAAAGGCTCTACATCATAAAACTTGAGTTGAGGTATCTACAACCAAAAAAAATAAATAATAATGCATATGCATAGAAAGATAGAAACACATGCAGAAAAGCACAAATGTGTATTATGAGGATTTGACTGTATTCACTCTGCAATATTTGAGGATTTTCTTTCGAGTGAGAGAGAGAGAGAGAGAGAGAGAGAGAGAGAGAGAGAGAAATTATTCAACCCTATTCAAAAAGACAGAGAAAGACAAAGAAAAAAAAATACTCACGTTAATGGAAAACAAAATGGAACGGAAACAGAAGCTTTTAACGACAAAATATTAAGAACCATGAAGATAGATACATAAATGCACGGTTTTAGCTCATAGTAGATACTCATAAGCCTTTCAAATTTACTTTACAACAACCCATTAGCTCCGCATATTAACGTTGATTAAGCTTGAAGACACTCGAATGTTCTCGGCTTCTGAGAGCAATTGCTCTCCGTCTCTCTCTCTCGTTCTGCTTTTCTGATCGTGAGTCTCTGGTTTGACTTCATTTTTATCAAAAGACATTTACATTTACATGGAGACTTTGCTTTGATCCTTTGATGTGTTTGTAGTTTGTGTACATATTGCAATTGCACTTTGATGATGATGATGATAATGATTATGGTGATGTTCGTCAATGCACATCTGTCATAATTTTCGTGCTCAAACAAATTACCTACTTTTCCTCCTCACTATACAGATCATCATCACATTTTATCCGTATTTCGTACCACCACCCAACTTTTTTTTTTTAATAATAATATCTCTAAAATATGTTTTGACTTTGACTCTTGTACAAGTACGAGCAGCCCGAGAGAATCTCTTATTTCATGGTGATTATAATTGGAATAATAAATGATAATGATGATAATGCCGGCAATGAAAAAAAAAATCAGAACAAACGAAATGACAAAATTTTTCTACAATATTATATATTTTTGTATACTTTTTTTGTTTGCCAGATGCTCAACCATAAACTATATATATAATAATAACTTAACCTGCTGTAACTTGACGAGAGTGGGACAAATTTCTTGGAATTGTACAGAACATGTACATGCAATTATTTTTGATATCAGTAAAGTCAAACATATGTGAATCCCAACATTCAAAAGTCAAAATGGGAACGACGTATATGAAAAGATTGTAGAACTTCCGGAGAGTTACCGAGAGAGAAATCGAAGCCGACTAAACAAATCTCTAGATAGAGATATGGAAACTTTGGTTTTTTCCAAAGTGTATATAGATCTATATACGCTTTGGAAAAAACCAAAGTTTCCAAATAAATCCCGATCGGCGTCAAACTCATTCTATAAATCCGGATTTATAATGTGAGCCGAGTGCTGTGCTGTGACGACAAAACCTCAATTCCTCTCAATCCATAAGATACGAACTAACCTTATAGAAAAAATAATTCTTGGGGTCAAATCCATTAGGAAAACCCTATCAAATTTTAGATCATGACGTTGATGATGATGGGTTACTTGTTCCAATTCCTATTCCCATCTTCCTCATTCTATTATAGCATGAGGCCAAATATTTGACGTCACTCTAATTAAACTAGAAACAACTGAACAATAATTATATATTATTTAATCATATAATTGTACATAGGAATCTTGATATTATTCCACTGTGTGTACTAATTATATGTACATTGACGTAAATATAAGAGTAAGTTATGCTCGATGTAAATATATATATATAATATATATATATTAAGTTTAGTGCATTTGTCCTTACAACTTATTTTGCAGGCATTGTGTGTCAAGTCATCAGACATGTGTGGAATTCACATTGCAATTTTGTGCAGTGGCAGTGTGTGCAATGTGTAATCGATAGTCGATAAAAAATAATGTCCCCCTGCGACTGCACTTTCATCAGCTCTCTGTTGTTCCTCTAGTTCTATGTATAATATAATACGTACGATAATAGTTTTCCGTATAAATGTGCATTCCTTCTCAATTCAATTACATATTTTGAAATCTATTTTTCCCTGTTGTTCTGGAACTCTCCATTGAATATCAAGACTCAGCACACGAGAAAGCAAAAGAAATTTGTACAATGACAAATAATATACTTACAAAACACACATATAAAAATGAGAATGTAGCGACCTTTGCAAAAAAAAAAAAAAAAACTAAAGAATGGTTTAGTTATTTTCTACAGTTGAATTCAATTATTCAATTCAAAATACTTGCGATTTATTATTTATCTGAATAAAATATACACAGAGTTCAACGTCGTTCAGAATCTTTACCTTTGTCGAACAGAAAATCTATCCCACTAGAAAAGATTGTGTGTATGTGTATATATATAGAATAGAGGAATACACATTGAAAATACATTGAAAATTGAAAATCAATTCTTAGAAAATCATTCCGTCAGAAAAATCATAAATGTGGAGCAGCAGCAGCAGCAACCTTCTCATTTCCGCACACATTCAACATCCAATGACTTGAACTTCCGTAAACAGTCAAACTATATATACTGTCAACAGTCGAGAATAGTAGACAGTGAGAGAGAAAGAAAGAAAGGAAATTTACAAGCATCTTTTCGGAATCTTTTTTCAAAAAAAAAAAAAAAAAAACTCTATGAAGATAAAAATCGCCCTCATGAATCTTCTCCTAATTTCCGTTGAGGACATTGTAGGCGCCAATAGGAATTTGGAATCGTAGAACTTGGAACTCACAGTAAGTTGTCGCCTCATAAATAAACCCACACATCCTCAAAAAAACCACATGCGTTCAACTATATTCATCTATTTTCTCACAATTATGTACCACATTGTACAAACTTTCGAATTCAAACTCTAAAAATACGAACCCGCATGAATACTACAGATAGTACTTCTTCTTTCTCTCTCTCTCTCTCTCTCTCTCTTTGGCTTCCTCTTTAGAACTAATCCAATATATACCAAAAGTATATAATGGAGAGAAAACTACAATATGTAAAAGCTCAAAATGTACACTCGCAAAATAAGACACCAAAGTCAACACACGAAAAAATAAACAAACAGAGAGAGAAAACACTCCATGTCTTCACGTTTGGGATTTATTTGTATTCGGTTTCGCATTTTTCTACAAATGTATTTCTCTCCGCTTTTAATTTTTCCATCCATGAAAAAAAAATCAACCACAACAACAACAATTCGCAAAGAAAATGCCTCTAGTTTTTATTTTTCCCCTACAATTCGCAAAATGTTTGTAGCTCAACACCGAACCCAGGTCAAAATCATGAGTTTATTTATTTTTTGCACAAGGCAGCAGGTTCATGTCATAAGAAATAGTTTGTGTACAATTTTACTATCTCTGGCAGATATTCTCTGCATATTGTAAAAAAAAAAAAAAATCCAAGAGGAAACGGAAAAGAAGATCGAGTGGCACAAGTGTCATCGTCCCAATGGCCAAAAACCGAAAGAGAAAAAATACTAAACACATGCATTAACAGTAAGTATTACCATTAACTCTCTGTTTGGCGCCGCGCCTTCAATTTTGGCTAGAGTTTTGAGTTTTGTTGTGGTTGTTAGTTGTCAGTACAGTATAGGTATATGTACATGAGCACAATATTCTCAAATTCTCAAGGGATCATCTTGAGAATCTTGCCATTGCCCTTTCTGGAATTCGGCCCAAAAACAAGAGCAGCAACACTCATCACAAATAGGACACAGTCAAAAACAATTTTGATAAAACTAATATGCACGGGAACAAAAAAAATCGGTTTAAACTTTCAATTACGCACAAAGAAAATTTAAAATACAAAAACTACTACGACGAAGACAAACTGAATGTTGATGCCTTGCCTGTGTACAAACTCCATTGGCCTCATGACTTGGAATTATCTCATCTCAACCTACTCTCTTTGTCCAAAGAAAAAGAGAAAATCCGCTTTGTTTTCCCCTCTCATTCCTAGTTCTAATTGTAAATTTGTAAGCCAAGATGTCATCAGGGCAAATATAGTATACAAACATAAACTATATACAAATTGAACAAGAACAAGAACTTTGGATCCCAATCCCACTGATGACTAGTTAACTACATAGTTAAACTTGCATTCAAATTTCCTGAAAGTTTTCAAACTCTTCCTCCTTCAAATTAAGATCAACACATCCAACGGCGTTGAACCGAAACATTCTTAGTCATATATATTGAATGTATAACCTCGAATATGGATTCGATTCCTATAAAATATTTGACAATCATGCAAATGCAAATGATGAATAATAAAAAATTAAAGTCATATGTGCAATGACCTACGACAAACCAAAAAAGTCTAAACGTAAAACGCTCCCCTTGACAAAAACCCTGACCAACGTAAACGTAAACGCAAACGCCCATAATAAATGTACATATTTTTCTTCTTCTATACATAATATGTATTACATATAACATATATATACTTTTCCCATCATTTTAGTCATCTCATAAGTATACCAATTTCCCTCCTCTGCTTTTCCCTCACTCAAATTGACAAGACAGTCCTCATTTGTCATTCACAGTTAGCGTTCGCCTTCGTAATTACACGCTGATGCAAGTGACTGGGCTCGACTCAACTTACACTATCTATATACTTAGAATATATAAAAAGAAGGAACCTCCAAACTATATACTTTTACTACAAGCATCTTCAATCACAGCATCACAGCATACTTACAGTAACGAAGCCTACAATTTTCTCCCTCACCCTTTCACTCCATCAAAAAGCAGCATTCGAGCATTTTGCCTGGGTCATTTAAACTTTAAAGGGAACGGAGGAGAAGGAGAAGACGAAGAAGGAGAAGAAGGAAAAACTCTTACTTTTATATAAGTACTCAGTACTCACGTGAGTATTATACTCACTGAACCTTTTTCCCTTCCTCAACTGTAACTTCGACTTTGGCTTGGTCTACAATCTATGTACATATGTACTTATGAACCTACAAAAATAGTGAACAAATTGAACAAAAAAACTACTCCCTACAATATACAACAGGAACAGTCAGACTATGTATTATGAATGCAAACGAGATTGGTTCTCGATTCTAAATGTGTCTACTGTCTATAGATGTGTGTGTGTGTACACATTTTATTTATACCTGGGCATTCTCTCCCCAGCCAGCACTTCGTACTTAGAAACGTATATATACATATACGTACTTTCTAGTGTTTCATTTCACTAAAACTCTTCTTCTTCTTTTCTTCTTCTTCTTGGTTCTTGGGTACTTGGACAGACCAACAATCAATTCAATGTACATTGTACAATGAACAATGTACAAATGCATACGAAATGACTCTTAAATTACACATGTGTATACACGAACGAACACGATAAGAGATACTTTATTTCAAATAGAAAGCCTTCTGTCTTCTCTCCCATAAAATAAAATAAACTAACTTGAGATGAAACATATACATATATATACAATATACAAGACACAAACTCTCATTATATTACAAACATTACACAAAAAAACTCGTACTTGTAGAAGGGGAAAAGTTCCAAAAGCCAAAGACATACAAGTACGTACAGAAATATATGAATATACATGTAAAATCCAAAACCTCTCGTTGATTCTCATCATATATATATACGACTATACGGAACACACAATTCAACTAATTCACAGGGGGAGAAAGTCGTAAAAACTTTTAAAGAGCCCACATATTCACCTGACTCTGACTCTTTTCACAATTGTACCTCCATTAACATTTGGAGGTACGCTATATTTTTTTTTATCTATTTAAACGCAACGGATTTTTTTTCATGGTAGATGTAAGTGCATACTAGTAAATGTGCATTTATTGTTGTTGTAGATAGATAGTAGATACTCGTCATTTTTTATATGTATTCCAACTTGGACTTTTACTTTTGAGTTTGACCTACGATACACACAATGTTGTTTTTACACTCTCGTCTTGTAGGCGGTAGACTGGAGTCAGTCGCTAGGAAAACCAAGTTAAAGTTGTGTGTTACAAAACTAAACATACAAAGTATATATATAGAATATGTAATCTTGAGTTGAGAGTCACGTAATAGTTTTGTAAGTTCTGACAGAAGATATCAGGTCATAAATTTCCATTGTTGTACCTCTCTCACTCGTTTGTAGGTAATTTTAACATTTGGTTTCGTTGTACACATAAACATAAATATACGTGCATGTATGTACATTGTACATGTGTAGAACTTTTCATCCTCATCCTCATTTTCACCTCTCGCTGGGCATCAAAAAACTCTTTTGGTTTTCTCTCTCTCTCTCTTTCTCTCGTAACTTGTAGTATGTACATTTGCACAGGGGTCCCTTGAAATTTGAAGTTTGAAGGGCTGCTGCTGCTACTTTAATTTTAGTATCCAATGCTTATTTTCTGCTCATTTTGACTTCTGATACCAATTGCCTTCCAGCTACCTATTCCAGCTATATCAGCTCTAGCCCGAACAACTTCAAGCTAAATCAATGCTATTACACGTTCGGACTCTCTAATCAAAAAATTTAAATCATAGGACTGGAGGCAACGATAAATGATTCCCAATTTAATTCACAGCTCCCTTTATTTCAAGGGCCTGTTTCGTTTCTCATTTAAATTCAAGAGTGAAAAAAAATTGAACCAAAAAAGGATTCGTTTTACGATTAGATTTTTCACATGGTTAATCTAATCGTAGGATCTTTCGTGTCATTTTAACGCCGTATGAAATTCGGACTGTAGCTTTCACACATTAAACAAGGCTTCAGATCCCGACTCCCGGTTACTCACATAAAAACTGCTTACAAATAATTCAAGGAATGCCATCCCAATATTTATTTTTTTGATGAACACGAGAAACCAAATTGGATTTGATTTGTGAGATTTGTCACAGTATTCAAAATCATGAACATTAACCCAAATAATACAATGAACGGAAACTCAAAAAATTAAATGGAAAAAATCTTACGGAAGGTCCATTAAATGAAAATGGTGATACTTCACTACCCAAACATTTCCAAAAAAATGAACCATAAAATATGAAAATAAGCCATAAAGTCCACACTCCAATCTCCACACTACACAACTAACACAACCACAAAAACATCCCAGAAAAACTCTTTCTCTCTCTCTCTGTCAATTCTTAACTCTCTCAAGTCAAGGAACATTAACATTTAACGAAAAGGTAGCACACATAAAAACCTTATGTACTGTATAGTAATTTCAATAGCTCCAGTTGTGAGTAAATTTTATTCGAAATCCTCCATATTTTTTTCCAAATATAATTTTGTATCCATAGCCCTAAAAACTGCAACTATGTACATAAATACATACAACTCCAACTGCTATACATACATATACTATATACTATATAGTACATACAGATATGGATAACCCCAAAAGCAAAGAACCTAAAAGCAGGACTCGGAGGACTTTGAAAACTTAAAGTATTACACTATATTACACCATAACAATAATAATTACATAGAAATAAAATACTACGCTCTCGCCATAGTTAGCCTTAATGAGCCTACACTCCTACACACTACGCTCTAAATTTAAAAGGCTCCAAGTCTACACATTGTTCAAATGAGTATTATTTTTGATACACAACTACACGTACACAATACACATGTGAATTTCAAATGAAGATCTAACTCAAGAAGCAAAGCTCATACATATGTATACACATGATATGATATGTACACTAAAAAATACTGGTAGCAACACATATATGTACATACAGGATTGAGGAAAGTAGAAAGGGGGATGCAGATGCTCTTATCAAGTACAAGTATAGACTGTTCACCATGTCTTTCATTACGTCAAAAACTGAAGACTGTGTGTATGTTTCTGGTATGTACACTGCTGGTAGACGAAAAAAGTATATATGTATATAGGGAAGAAAAAGAAGAAGAAAACGTAGTGAAGGATACAGCTACATACTAGCTATACATATAGAAAATTTAATGGAGCGTGTTTAGACTATGTATGTAATATGTATAGACACTATAGAGTATGTATATGCATATACAATTACATAGTGTGTCATTTATGTATTAAGTTAGATTGTGGAAATACATAAGAGTGTCCCTAGCCTAGACCTATCTCTACAATTCCTTTGTTCGCTCCAAACTCCAAATTCAATTTGAACAACACTCTTGTCGTCTGTCTCCGTACATACATATAGGTATGCGTGCACTTGTGTGTACTCCTACTCCTACTCACACTCACAATCAGACCTTTGAATTCTTCTCTCCCTTTTTGTCTTTCTAATTTGGATTGAGAACAGAACAAAACAAAAATCTGTGTGTGTCAATTCCGAATTTCGAGTATTATTAAATTATATTGCACAAAGGAAAAAATTGGTATGATTTTTTATATTTTTTTATACACATTTCCATCAATGTTGGAGGGCTCGTTCATATTTTTATTATCATATTGATATCAATTTATCAAGAGAAGTTGCGCTGGTCTGCAGTGACGAATCCAAAGCCAAACCAAACATCATTTTCATTGAGACTCAAACTTCGTGAGAGTTTAGCTCTAGATCTATAGGAGCTTCAAACGGAGATCCCTTCATGACATTTATTTCCTTGTTTACAAGTACATATTACATATACATACAAGTCACGTCAGATACAAGCCCAGACCAGATACTTTTTTTTTACTCTGTCTCTATTTCTTTTCTATCAATAGTATTTTACGCTGTCCACATTCTACACACTGCATAGAAGTTGTGGCTTTTGTACGTGTACTCAAAATTAAATGCATGACCCAAGTTCGTGATAATGAATGGGGGAATGGTCAAAAGTATCTCCAGACTGTACTTCCCTGTACTACCAAAATGCCAAATATATCCTCAGTCTGCCAAACCTAATCTCTCTCTCTCCCTCTCTCTCTGTTACACACAGCATAAAAACATAGTATTTCAATACACTCGAACTCACTCAAAACCATCCATTTGCCTGCATTTTATTTTTTATTTTACAGTACTGCAGTTTGCAATCATGCCATTTTTATTATCCATGTGGCCTTTACAATTCAAAATAATTCAATTCACTCGACACGAGAGAGAAATAAGGAAAACGGGAAACTCGACAAACAAATCTCAATAGTTCATTCATTCCCATACATACTTCCCATTCAATTTCACACGCAAATTTATTACGTAGGGACACTCTCAAAAAAAAATATTGGATATCAAATATCAATGAAGCTCGCCAAATCATAAACCATACATTGCAATTACAAATTAGAACGCACATTAAAAACTCTGTATAGAGTAGTATAGACAAACAGACCATGAAGGCCTCAACTGGAATTCAAATTCTACACTGAACTATTGAATTTCCTGCCGGCATTTCCACAGGCAACAGCCGGCATGGCATCTCTCTCTCTCTCTCTTTGCCATCCGAATATATAAGACTAATTGTAAGTCTAAGAAAAAGCACATGGTACAACTCAAACTCCAAAAAAAATAAAAACTTGACTAATTAAAATCACAAGGATCAAGAAGTCTAGCTACATATATAGGAAAGGTGAAGATCCAGATGTCTCATCACCAGTCACAGTCACGTCCTTCCATATATATATATATATATATATGTTACATATAATATGTACGATGACAAAGAGAAACTAAGTAAAAAAAATACTCTCTGAACCACAGAAGCCAAAAAGTCGTCATCTCGTCAAGTCAAATTCTGGCCACCTCCGCGTCAACAACAACATATACCTCCATAGTACATATATTCAAAGGATAACCATGAAGGATTCACGTACATCTCTCTCTCTCTCTCTCTTTCGCCCTCAAGTTCCTTCCAAATAATCCCGATTACGCTTACGTTTCTTGGCCTTTCCTCTTAAATCCTGAAGAGTAAATTCTTCATACATATCTGATATATATACACTATACACAGTACAAAAAGTATACAGACAAAAGCATGTCAATGAGTTTGTCTCTCTCTTATCAAATTCAATTACAAATCTGTATGTACAAAGTACAAAAAGTACACAAATATACACGAAACACTTTTATAATAATTTACAATCTGTAGAGCTACAGATCTATATCATGAAATTCTCAATTTTTAATATCACATGCAAAGACTATATAGGAAATTTATATAAAATGAGAGGGCCAAACATACATTTCTTCTCTTCTGCCATTCTGCCAAAAAAAAATCCGAAAAGAAATAACAAAAAACAAAAGAGGATTCTTCATGAGAGAGAGAGAGAGAGAGAGAGAGAGAGAGCCCAGCCAAAATCCACAACCTAAGTCAAAACTCAAAAATATATTAAACAAAAAGTATATTTGGGTGTTCAATCGTTGGATCAGTTGGATGTACTATAGTAAAAGCTTTCTCTCCCATGAAAAATATCTCGAGACTTTACATTTTCATTCTCGGTAAATTACACGAGCTACAATACCTATCCGTATACTATCCATATCCATATGTAATATGTATGCACGCAAGCATTATATTATACATGTATGTAGGTATTCTAGGTATGCATATATATATGTATGTATACGAATTTTAAAAGAAAGCAATTAGATTTGTACATGTTGACTTCCTTCTCGGAATGTCAATATACCTACATGTTCCGTATTGCTAGGACAAAACAAACATGTACAAACAGTAGTTTTATATCAGGAGAGTATGACAAGTTTTTGAGCCAGAGAATAAACAAATGTATGTATGTAGTCTGTGTATTCTTTATCAACTTAATTTAATTTGGAATCAAAATCAAGGTAAACTAAAATCTAAAATAGACGAAAAAGACAGTGACAGTGAAAAAGTCTGTTCTTATATATTATTATATCCCCCACATTTTTTCTACACTCTCTACACAGGTATTTCCCATTTCCGAAGTTTGCTTTTACGCGCACTTGGAAACTTAAGCGTAATATAATGAATCGGGACATGATTCACACATGTACTACAATAGTTTTTTTAAAATGTCAACTCCAATGCATGCCGGATTTATCGTTCGTAAAGAATTTGAAGGTGTGGATTTGGAAGTATAAAAATATACGTAGAGAAGAGAAACATGGATATTTAAAATTGTGTAACACACACACATAAGAAAAGTGTAACACACATTTAAATTTGAAACTCTCCACTCTCAACCACATGAACACGTTTGTGTAGCCTTTGATTTCGAGTCTATATACATTCGCATTCTAAAGGATAAAAAAAATGTATCAAAACTATTTGATATAGCATAGTATCTATGCTTCTTCAATTATAGTTTGCCTTTCACACTTGCCTGCGTCCACCGACCTTGCATTGCTATTTGCTATCTGCAGATTTTCCCATCACACCATTACCTTGCGTATCCTATCGTACGCACAATTTTTTTCGACATTACATTTTACACACTTTTTTACACGTAATTTCACAAGTTATTTTACTCACGCCAAAATTGTATACACATGGTCGATAACATGGAAAGAAATATATATCTACGAGGTTATCGAGGACGAACTAATTACTAATTAATTGTCATATAAAAAGAATTGTAACAATCTTTCCATCTTTCCATCGTTTGTCTTACTTTACTTCCACGCCGTCTGACTTTTTTCCACCTTTTCCCCAGCCAGAAAGTCTTACATTATTTGGCTAACATCTCACACTCTGACGAATGTCAGTACTCAGAGTCAATAAGAATCAATCAAAGTTCAACTTGAGCAATTATATAATTAATAAAACAGATATGTAGTTTACATCAAACATTAAATCGATTTCTCTCTCAAATATTCCACATTTTGAATTTGAATTTGATATTTTCATTTCAAAATCCATGCATGCACACAGAATACCAAAATCAAAATCCATCCCCATTGCATTAGCTCATGCATATTCCAATTCCAATTCCAATACCAATAGAAGAGAATGAAAATGAAATGAGAGATGCAAGACGAAAGACGAAATCAATGTGAACCAATGTACTGAATGTAAAATAATGGTGTTTGTATTTGTATTTGTAAATGTAAATGTCAAGAGATTTCGATGATGATGATGATGATGATGGTTTTGATGAGAATCAGCGGGAGATGATTATAACACTACTCTCCACTGTCGTGTTTTCCATTCCCAACTCCAAACTCCCAAGTTAAACCATATCGAACGACTATCTGACTATCTGTATAGAAAATACTACAGAATTTTTATATGAGAACCTACAATAAATAATAATATTCGGTATGTAAGTGAATTCAGAATTCAACATCGACAACACTCCAAACTCACGATCAGTCAGTTTTTAGTATTCCTATATGTATATTGATGTTTGGACAGGAGAGCGAGCGAGTGAGTGAGCAAGAGAGAGAGAGAAAGAGAGAGAAAGACACAAGGCCAAGCTCAAGGATTTTTGAGGAACTATAATGATTTTGTTGTTGGATGAGGTTCAGTATTTCACTATGTCAGATCTATGTAGTCTCTATCTCTTTCTGTAGCATGGTAAAAAAGAGTCTATTCCAGATTTGGAGTCATTTTATGTGTATAATGTACATATATTTTATTTCAAAAGAAATCTATACTATTCTATATCTATACATATACCTAATTCTATTATTCTATAAAACTATATGTACATGTAAAAATAAAAAAAATCTCCAAATACAACTGAAACTACATGGATCATGTACTTATACTTATAATATATGTATGTAAGCATGAGGATGATTAGCCTAATCTAAGCTACTCTCCCTCTCAAAAGAAACACAAATGCTTTTTCTCAAATAGTTTTTTTTCTCCTCCTCCTTCTCCGTGTACTTACTTTTATTCTCCTTCATTTCCATATACATACACTTATGAATCGGAATCTATCTATTGTAGTTGTATAGTTTGTAGTTTTTGTTTGTAAGTTATATAGTGCGTACACAATGTAACGTCAAGTCTCAAGTTCAACTTCACCTTCCTCTTCATCTTGCTATACTTTTATATACACTTACCTACATACTCACAAAGATAATCGAATGCATGGTCATTCTCATAATAATATGTCATCCAGTCATGCAGTATTACCCATTCACATTACACACACACACACACAATTATATAAACCAACAACACTGTTGTCCGTATAAACATTACATTACACATTTTTTGTACGCATTTCAAATGTAGGCCAACCAAAACCAAAAGTAAAAGGTCCTGTTTGTAATAAGCTCTAACTTGAGAGAGAGAGAGAGAGAAAAAAAGTTGGTTTTAAAGTGTTCCAGTCGTAAGTTGTATAGGACGCTCTTAGATAAGATTTTATTTTATTATTATTGGTATTAGACCAATACTATTAGTATTAGTATATACAATACAGGGTCATGCAAGATAACTGGACAACTTTTTCATGGCCTGCCCTGGTCATCCTTTGTATTCCATGGTCCTGAAATCATATTCACATTAAAGTTCCTTCGATTATCTCAACACGCTTTCGAGTTTACCTCCCTCCGATATCACATCTCTGAGAAATCCAATTTTGAAAATCACTTGTTTAAAAAAAAGTTTCCAAAAACCTTGTTTTTGACAATATTCTGAT